>BMAV01001672.1:0-28168 GCA_019973955.1 Trichonephila inaurata madagascariensis
ACGGCAAAAAAATGAACGTTTTTTCTTTTAATTTTATTGCATTTATAGTACACATTTTTAACGTGTATTAAAAATAAATTTTCAAGAACAGGAACAAAAACATTAAGAAAATATTATTCCTACGTATTTTTTTTGAATGCAAGTAAATAAAACATCTAAATAATATTTAAGAAAGCTATTAAAGAAAAGAGGAATACAAAACAGTTACTAATAAGTCATTTTATGTTAGTAATTTCGTACGACAAGAAAATAAAAATTAACAACTTTTTTCCAGCAACACGTGCCGTTTTTAAAAAAAGGTCCAAAAATTTGAATTTCTATTAAAATTTCAGTATTGAGCTGGTGTATGAATCAAATTTTTTTATTTAATCCGTATCAAGCAGTTTCTACAAAATTACATATCAATACTTCTGAAATTTACCATAGAATGAAAGTTTTTTTTAATTTCTATATATATATATATATATAATATATCTATTTTATATTACATATATATATATATATATATATATATATATATATATATATATATATATATATATATATATTATATATATAAATATATCTATTTTTATATTACATATATATATATAATATATATAAATATATCTATTTTAATTACATATATATATATATATATATATATATATATATATAATATATCTATTTTTATATTACATATATATATATATATATATATATATATATAATGTAATATAAAAATAGATATATTATTTATAAGTCTTAACCTAGAACTTGAATGATGCAAGATCATGTAATATTTCGTCAGCTTTTCCCCTCCAGACACTAATCCTTCCCTATAAACTTGGTACCACCTCTGTCTAGGGGGACAGAACCAATAGAATCCTAGGGACATAAAGCATGTCTTTTTGGAAATTTCCCCTTCGCTATCTCTTCCCGTTTTCCCCCCATATAAATACCTTTGTTCCCCTAAGTCGGGGTTCTTTTGCCTTTTAAAAAGTATTGTAACACTTTTTTTTTTTATGATTTGTTTATAAATAAATATTACAAATGTTGAAAAGTATACAAATTTCAGTAAAATTCCATTTTCGTTGAAACGTGATCCTGATTTTCTCATATTTTTTTTTTCTCTTTCATTCTGTTTTTGAATGGAAAATAGTCACAATATACTTCATTAGCTAAAATCCATCACTTACCAAACACAAATGTAGAATATATGAAATGGCGCCTTAAAAATTATATTCTTTACTACATTATTATTTTTAACCTGATGCTATTCAATTTATTTTCACTTTGTCCTTTATAAGAAAGAAATCAAAAAGATAGTAAACCAACAAAAAAAAATGTGCGAAATAAAAGAAATAAAGAAAAGACAAATAAAAATAAAATAAAAGCTACCGCTTTTATAAACACAGGAATTTCTTGGCGTCTCTAAGTCGAAAAAGTGAAAGATAGGATAGGAAGAAAATAAAATGCAATGTTAAAAACTCGCTAAAAAATAAAATTATGATCCGTGAAAATCTTGATCAAACTGAGAAAAAAAATGGAAAGAAAGAAAAGATAAAAGTTTTTTTTTATTCTTTTTTGCACTGAAAATGAAAGGATGTTGTTAATCCACGACTCGAAGAAAGTTAAGTATTCCATTTCCAGTTGGGTTTATTCAAAATCTTGAATAAAGACATCTTTAAAAAAATAAGTTTATCTTTCCTCCTCTAACTAAGCCAGTAAAAAACGGATATAATTTGAGCAAATCAATGCAATTCTTCCATATTTAGATTAAAAAAATATTCGAAAACATTTAGAGGGATTTGTCCTAATTTTCTTCAAGTATTTAAGATTAAAAAAAAAATACCGTAAAATCCGGCGTATAACGCGCACCGGCGCATAAAACGCACCTATAATTCCAAGCCTCATTTTTTATATAACTTTTAGGTATATTCGCCGTATAACACTCACCCCGTTTTTAACGGAGGAACCTGACATAAATGTGTGCAATTCTCTTATGTTTGTGAAGTCACTTATTCGAGGTATTTACCCGAAGTTATAGAAAAATGGCATCCTTTTAAAATTACAGCCCTTTTTTAAGTTCTTACGGAATGTTTTTTCTTTCAAATAAACAATATTTCGATATAATGTAGAAGTCTAATTGTTTATACTCCTCTCTTTTTTTATTTTTAAAGCTCGCATTTTTATACTCGGCGTATAACGCGCACCCTTAAATTTCGATCTTATTTTTTGTGTTAAAAGTGCGTGTTATACGCCGGATTTTACGGTATAAGGATTTTCAAAAAGGAACTTTTTATTAATTTAACCCTTTATCTACCGATATTACTTATAAGTATCACTCACTTTAAAATTACATAGAATAACCATTTTTATGAATATTCTGACGATACTTATCAGGAATATTCTTTTAAATTCACTCTTCCAACATATATAGCAGCATGAGTTCTATGATGAATATTTCAGTGGGGAAGTCCAATAGTTTTATAGCAGAAATTGCGTTTTCAGCTGACGGCATTTTCAGTGTATTGCGAAGATTATCATTTTTGTCCCGAAAATTAGTTAATATCAAAATTTAAGTGTCTTATTTTTTCGTATGTTAATGTGCAGACATTAGAAATTAATTTGACTATTTATTTTAAGTGAACAGTGTATATAATTAATTTTACAGTTGAATATCTTTAATTAACTAATTATCTCCAACCGATTAAATTTTCCTAAGTTGAGTATTTTGTTTATGTATATCCCTTAATTTTCAATGTAGTGATACAAAAAAAAATTATTCCATGAAAAAAACTGCAGTAAATCATAATGCGGTACATAAAGGGTTAAGGTGACCACGTTCGGAACTACGCTTTTGAAAAAAGGTTTCTATGGATTTTCTTTATATTTACTCGTAGAGTATTGGTTCCATTTCAATATACGAGGGAAAGTAAGAAAGTAAAGGGACTTTTGCAATTTCTCTTCCTAAAGTTTGGCAACAGCATTAGTATAAAGCACTGAATGAGGCGTAGTCGGCAATACTTCAATACAACGTGTCATTCGTCTTCCTTCGTAGCCGTTGGGGTGTGGAAGACCGTCCAACAGGGCAGATTCATTGTCGATCTGTAAAAAGGAGGAAAGGAGGGCAATGATAAGCTTTTTTTTTCCGGAAGGTCTGATACTACCCATCCTTTCCTTTACTATACCCTCAAAGATGACGGCCCTCAATGGTTGATATCGGTGGACTGCGCGACCTTTCGTCGACACTTGAAGAAATTCTTCGCTGTCTGAAGTGCCCTATCCAGTGCTTCTCAAAGTTTTAATATTCATGACCCAATATTCAATCATAATTTTCATCGCATCCCTCTCATACAATAGCAATGTATTGTATTAAATAATACTATATTTTGATGCTAAAACTAAGATACGACTTTAACCTCTTAAGGTATGCGACTACTTGCGAGCACTTTTTTTTAAAAAAAATGGAGATATGGGGATTGTTTTGGGATTTTTAGATTTATATAGTACATTTTAAGAAAAAAAAAACATAAAATTGAAAACAGAAATTTTTTTTTTTATTATTAAAGTAGGAAAAAACTGGTAAAATTGTACAAAAAATTACTTAAACGTGCCCCGCTCTGTACGAAAAATTTATGAACAAGTTCTCAATTTTTCAATTTTATTGTGTTATTTTGTTATTCATGTTTGAATTGACCTTCAGGATAAGAGATATTTTAATTTTTACAAAAGGTGGAGCACTTTACTTTAGTGACTATATGAAATTGCTTAAAAATCAACGATTATATTTACATAAAGTACTGTAAATTTTGAAGTAAAACAATGATTGATAACTCTGAAGGTCAAAACACTTCTACTATTGTACAGAACATACACAAAAAATTTGAGCAAATTATTTTCAAAACTGGTTCAGCAATTGCTGTCCTCGTTTGAGTTTTTCGAAAAAAAAAACACATTTCGAGTTAAACGCATTTTAAAGTTTGACATCTTGAGTAAAGTTATGGCATCTGCTTTTACTAAAACACTTGTAGTTTTTGTTCTATTGAATGGAAAATAAAAAATTTGATAATTTTATTAAGCTAATAAGATATGAAAATGATAAAAAAAATTGTCAAATTTTGAAAAATTCATGATTTTAGGGTAGTCGCATACCTTAAGTGCCACCGGCGTACATAAACGTTTCACTCAAGTGCGCTAATTACACTGAACGTATATATACGTCTTTTCGAAGTATGATTATTTTCTGTGCTCTGTTATTCATAAAATTATTCCGAAAGTCTTGGAATTTAACTAAAGGACCTTGACAGTGTTTGCGTATAATTTACTCATTTCAGAGGCTCAGAAAAGGAATAAATAAAAGCAATAAAAAAAATTGCTTTTATTTTCTCCCCGGAACTTTTAATTGTCAGTTAAGGTATTTATTATAAACCGTACGAATTATCAAGATGAGTGTTAATCTTTGTATATAATTTTAATTATGGCAATCCCATGGGTCCCTGGTAACTATTTAACTTGTTCTTAACTTAGTATTGGTAAATTAATTATAAAATGCATTGTATAGCATTGATATATGCATTGTATAGCATTGATATATTTATAAGTGTAGTATATCAGTGCAAATGTGCATTTTATTTTTTCATTATGTCAAAATGTATTTTGCTTGTTTACTTTCAGTAAATTAATATTTTTTTTAAATAATATTTTGCTTTTCACTTTCAATATGCTCGCGACCCCCTCGTAGAGTTGTCATACCGCCTAAGGGGAGCGCGCCCCACAGTTTAAGAAACGCTGGCTCTATCCATTCGGTGAATTTGTTTCGCGACAGACAGTTATTACCATACTGCACTTACATACGCAAATGTTTTCCACAAAATTCCCACCTTCCGCACACAAAAAGCGAATTATTGCCCTCCTTGACTACTTGGTGCAGATCGGCAATGGAGCTACCACGTTGAATGGTCTGCTACACCCCAACAACTACAAGGAAAGACAAGTGTATCGAAGCGTTATCTACTACCCCTCATTCAGCGCTAGATACTAGCACTGTTGCCAAACTATTGAAAATAAATTGCAAAAGTCTCTCTTAACCCACGATTACTCGCGTGGGGTGTTCTGTACACCCCAGAAACAAGAAAATCCTCTTAGGATTCTAAAAAGAATGCGCAGAACCACGATTTTTTCTGTAGCTGCACATTTTAGGTCATTGAACCTTCAGGCCTGATGCAATCCTTCTTTCTCGAATGATTGGAATGTAATGACCTTCAAAACTTTATCTGGGGGCTGAGAACTCCCGCGAGAAGTTCAGCATTTGTATACAGTCTGCTCTGAATGTTTGGAAAATGATTAAAATATTATTTTTCTATATACTTTCTACTATCATTATCTCATTAATTGTAAAGTATATTTATTACTGGTACATACGTTTTACTGATTTATGAAAAAATATAAAATTGTGTGTTTTAAAATGAAAATTTTGTATCTTTACTTTAAATTAATGTTAGTCTCATTTGTATGCAATAAATTTAATAATTTTGTTTGTATAATACAAAAAACATCATGTACTTTATAAATATGTATCATAATGACTTAATTTTATTTTCATAATTAAATACACGTGTTAAAAGTTTGGGGTATTCTCTACACCCAGCGAGTAACGGCGGTAGCAAAAACAGGCGCGAGTGACCGCGGGTTAAGGTATCCGACTACATTCGGAACCGTGATTTTGCAAAAACATATAAATGGATAATATTTATGATATTTAGTGTCTACTAGATTAGAAAATGTATATAAACTTGTTTTAAGAATAGTATTATAATAAAAAATTACTTAAGTACAATATTTTGACAAAAAATGAACATAAAATGACCCATTTTCAAAATATTCCCCTTTTTTGTAAAAAATGCTTCTATTATAATAATATTTTGCCTGTCTATAGCTCAGATCTCTGTACAGAGGCTCAACTAGAATTTTTGAAATATATAACTTAGAAGTGGTTTTATCCATGTCTTACGACGACAGAGGGGAGAAATTTTAAGAAAAAAACACCGATAATTACTTCAAATAGTTGTAACTCTGAAAATATTGTGAGTTTTTCAAAAATCCTAGTTGAGCCTCTATACAGAGGTCTGAGCTATATACAGGCAAAATATTATTAATCGGCATTTACAAAAACGTTTTGAAAAAAGGTTATTCTAAGTTCGATTTTTGCCGAAATATTGTATTTAAATAATTTATTTTGTCAAAAATGTCCTTAAAACAATTTTATACATGTATTCTAATCTAAGTGACATTAAATACCATGAAAATTATCCATTTATGCGCTTTTTTAAAATAACGGTTCCGAACGTAGTCGGATACCTTATAGAATACTCGTTCCACTTATTATATAAAATTAATATTATTTTTACCACTATTTTGTTTGGTGGTTAAGTATATTAACCACCGCACATTGAAAGCTATTAAAAAGCAGGAAACTTAATGTTTTTTCGTTTTAACTTATATAATACTTTGTATTAACACAGCTCCTGCAAAAAGAATTGTATATATTATAGTTTTTTATTTAAAGATGACAAATATTACTTTCCATGAAATTATAGGAAACACCATTGCATATAACGTTACTTCGTAATTTGAGTACGTATATCGAGTTGTCTTTTTATGTGCATTAGTAGAAAAGAAACGATAGCATCTGTAGCCTTTCTCTAAAATTGAAATACAAAGTCTGATCAAAAAGTATCTGACCTTTGGCCAGAAAAAAAAATACTTTGCGAGAATAGGAACCTAATATAGTTCAAAGTAGGCCCCTTGCGTTTTCACACACTCTTAGCCCACCATTCCTTCCACTGCCGAAAACACTTCTCGAAGTCTTCTTTTGGAATGGTGTTCAACTCCATCTTCGCGTTCTGCCTTATATCATCTCTAATTTTAAAAAAGGAATTCTTTCAATGGCACTTTCATTTTCAAGAACAACCAGGAGTCACAAGGAGCCAGGTTCAGCGTTGATAGTGTCTAGTAGGTACTATGCAACTGCAAGACGGAGATTTTGGTTCCACGGACGGACGCATGAGAACAAGTTTCGCAACCGCTGTGCGCATGATCACCCAGAATAGCATGTGGAGAACATGTACCGATCTCAACTTGTTCAGGAGTCTCTGAAAAGGCCAAAAGACGATGATTCATTATCAGATTTTCTACACTTTACCACAGTAGTTGCTCTTGAAGTGGTTTGAGGGCTCTTAGAATAGTAGTCACTCTTCACCGACGTGCGGCAACTTTTAAATTGGTTATACCTATCCTTAATTTTTGCAACCCCATAGAATGGTCTCCAAACATTTGTTGAATCTAAGGAAATGCATCAAGTAGAAAATGACCAAGAATTTGACAAAGAAACCTGGTGTAGTACTCCTGCTCAAGTCGTTCAGTCAACTATAGAAATGAAAATCCGAAAACACGTATAACAACACCTCACTCGATTGTCTGCAGGAAACGATTGGAACACTGAAACGAGGGGAGAAATTCAAGCATGTGCATTAAGATATCATCTTCCACTGTGCACAGTAGATCTATCTTAGTATCTCTACGTTGAGCGAGAAAACTCAAGAGGTCGGTTATTTTTTAACAAAACTTCTATGGTTACCAATCCAACTCAATCCCACTTTGGCTGGAACCATTTCTTTGTTGCCCAGGAAACTTATGGGTCGTTTATTTTCGTTTCTAACTTGAAAATCCTGAAATGAATTGCTAGTCAAAGACGAGAATCTAATTGGTCTTGAAAGCCCATATCTTTCATGCATAACTTCAGCAAAATAAAGCTACATAACGCAAATAAAGCAACTTCCACATAAGTTAGGGTACAAGAGTCAATGCCCCACTTTTGGGGCACGTATTCCATTGAACTGTCTTATCAACTTACAATAATAATTACTTGAAATTCTAGCGTTATCAAGGACTTTAAAACCGCAAATACAAGAAAAACAAACAAAAGAATGAAGGCTAGCACGCTTGGAAATTGGCTTCAGAATATTGACCTCTCTTCTTAATCCGATTATGTGGAGGAACTGGTAAGAGAGTGTGCAAGGTCTTAGAAAGGGTTGTCTCGACATCAACTTCTTAAGACATGAAAACTTAAATAGATTAAATATCACAGGAAACAATTTAAGATCATATGTTACTATCTGTATACCATTATCTTCACTATCAACTGAAATATATTTTATTATTATTATTGCAACTGTATACAATTCCAACTGTTGTAGTAAATCTATGCTAATGAAAATTTTACTTTCATCATAAACTGATGTATTGAATATTTTTCTACATTAATCGAGATAATTATCTCTGGAATCTATATTATAAGGAAGCATAGAATCAATTATAAGGAATAATTGATGCATAATTAAACAAAGAATACACAAGGTGAGTACAAATATGAACCCGGTTTTAAAAAAATCATATTCTTGAAAACTACAGCATATATTACAGCAAGTGATACATGAATGTAAAGAAAAATATTTTAGGCTTTTTTTTTTATCAAGGATCAACAGCCCATTCAGTTCGATGCGATTGAAATTCAAAAATGCTGACATTGACACAGAAGAATTTTTGCGTATTAGAATATGCACGGGATTTTCAGTTATTTCGGTGACGCGTATATTTAGAAATAGTTAAGGAAAAGAAACATCAGCCAACAAGAGTATTCTACGATTTCATCATTAATTTAAAGAAATAGGTTGCTTTTGTAAAAGGAAAAGCAGTGGCCGGCCAAGTGTCTCGGAAGAATCAGTGGAGATGGTGTTACAGAGTTTCGTTCGCAGTCCCGGGAAGTCTGCGAGAGTGGCCACCTATGAATTTGGAATGCCGCAGAAAACGGTATGGACAATTTTATGCAAAAAAAATGATTAAATAAATATCAAGCCGTACAATTTCAATGGACACAACATATATCAGAAGACGACAAAAAAGCACTTGCGCATCATTACGAAACATAGATCGAGTGATCAAGTGCGAATTAAATTGAAGCTCAACTTAAAATTCAGAGATGAAGACTCCGAATTTATTTTTTTTCTTGCTTATAATATATTAAAAATATAGGACTACATGTAAATTACAGTTTTACAATTTGAGCAATGAGTATGAACAGTTGTATAGTTTGTACAACGAGGGGGGAGGGGTCGACAGTTATGTAAACCCACTTAGTACATATAAATTTGTTTTTCAAAGTTCATTACTGAAATTGAAAAATTCATGTTTAGTTATTCGAAATTTACCAGACTTAATATTCATTTTTACAAATGACACTTCTCTTTTAGAACTGACAGTTTCATTTAGGCTTCTCAAAAACTGTGTTATCTGTTTTTCCTATCGCTTTAAAAATACTTATTTGCTAGAAAGCTATCAACAGTGCGGTTGACTTCTGGTAAATATGCAAAAAGCATAGACGTTCTAACCAAAAATATTTTTATTTACTTTGAGTGAAAACCCCTTTAGGCAAGGGACGCACCTTAAAATCTTTTCCAAAGCTGACAGTTTTGAAACGGATATTCTGCATATGTCACTGTCCACTTTTAATAAAAGTTTGCCTTTAGCCAACCCGTAGAGCTGTTTGGTGTTTACTCACAGCTCAACAGATGAAATTCGATCGGTGTTTATAAAAGATTCGAGAGGAGGATTACACGAGAGATATATTGAATTTGCTTAAATCTGCTTTTTTGAATTTTATAAAAATAAATTTCACTCTACAAACATTTTTAAAGACTTGAGCAAACATTGTAGATATATTAAATTTTTTTATTGGAAAATATTAGAAAATGCCATTTAAACCAGTCTGTCAAGTATACATACTAATCTCTCGTTCCTATTATAATTATAATATTATCATTCCTATTATATTTTTCAAAACATTACGCCAAACCATCAAGGGAAAACAGCTTTTTCACTCACAGTAGATTTCAGATTTATTTACATTCAAATTTATAGAATAATTAAAAATAATTATTATATTTATTGACGGTCTTAAATTTGACATTCAGATTTCCAAACTAGATTCTCGTCGCAGAGAAGCAAAATAAAATGCAATATATTAATCAAAGTTAAAAGTTTCTGCGCAATATAGAAAACAGTCAGATTAAATTCTTTGCCTTAGTATTTATATGTTTGTATAACAAAAAATAACAAAGTACGTCAATTAAAAAAATAGGAACTAAAAAGTCAAAATAATATTAAAATAAATTTAAAAAATTAAATATTTAATAAAAATAAATAAAAATACGTATATTTATATACCTATTTTTAATACAATAAAATTAAATTTTAACATTTTTTTTTTTTTGAGATAAATGTACGTAGCACTTTTACCAATAATGATACTTATTAATGTTTTAATTTCATTTATTTATATTAGAACAAAATTAGGCAACAAATAAATTAAAAATTAGAGTTACAATTTCAAAGAAAGTACTTATAGCAAAAAATTACTAAGGGAATAGATTAGTAAATGAATAAATCCTTTTTTATGGAAAAACAACTAGATTCTGACTTTTTTATTAACTAAATACAAGGTATGCATGCTAAATATTATTTCTTTATTATTAAGAATTAAAACGTAGTAATTATCTGCAAAATTTTGTGAAAATTATAAGGAACAAAAATAAATATTAATTTTGTTTCTTAAAAATGGGCTAATATTAGCCATTCATTTCTATAAATTGTAAATTATTAAAAAATTATTTGCATATAATAATATTTCATTTCTGGTACATATTTTCCTCTTTTATTTCAGTTATCTATAAAAGTTGATTCGATAATGCGCAGAAATAAGAAAATCGAGACGCTATAATCAAGAAATATATACCCATACACACATGTGAAGAGTGGACTCTGCATTCCATACTTTTGGAATGGCTAGATGTTGAATTAATCATAAATTAAAATTAAAATATATTTTTAATGAATTTTTTCGAGTCATCTTAAATTTAAATCACGGTTAATCAGTTACAAAGCCTCATGCTTTATTTTAAAATAATCACTGCTATAATTCATCTAGGTTGTACGATTTTAAGAAAAAAAAGTTAATATAATTTAAAATTTTACAAAAGGATGTAAGTGTTTCTAATCCCCTTGGAGCAGAAAAGTCTACACCAAGTCCATTTGACCTTTCCGCATAATAATGTCACACACCAGGTCATGATCTTCAAACAACTGTGGCAAGGAAATGTCCCAGCAGTCCAGAAGATGATCAAGAGAAGCAGGGAGAGAGTAGGGACAGGTAAAGAAAGACTTTTCCCCCTGCACAAAGGTCAAACCACGCAGGTGACCACTTCTAAAGACAACCAAGGCCATCAAGTTACAAGTACAGTGTTTAATTACGCTTTATTCTTAAAGGAATAGAATAGTAGGTATTGCACATACGAGTTTTAAAAAAAATTCTAAAGAAATCGCATAGTTAACACCTTTTTTCGATGCAATAAATATTCAGTTATTCCTCTATGCTTCACAAGGATTAACGATCAAATAAAAGTACAACCCATGTGGTAGTGCTGAAAACAATAATGGAGTTTTAATTTGCTTTTACTGCAAAAATTTAACGTTTGAGCATCATATCAAATAATTTTTAAAACCTGAGTATATTATAATATTATCGCCAGATAAAAATAATGAGTGTGTGTTTATATCAGTGGCGCACACAAGGGTCCTGGGGATCCGGACCCCAAAACCCTGATTTTTTCCGATTGATTATAATTCTAAGTATATAGTACGTAAAATTTAATTAAATATTTGTTATTAATGATTTATTTTATTGATTAATGCTAATTATATATTCAATAATTAGTTTTTTACTGTGTTTTGTTCGAGAAAATCGACAAAATCAAAAGGAGCATGATACAAGAATGGTGAACTTTCAACCCCGGACCCCTTAAAAAACTTCCTGTGTGCGCTACTGGATATATTCGAATAAATATCCTTATTATCAAATCTTATTTTTCCCATCGAGTTTAAATAATTTACATATATATATTATTTTATAAAATAAAACATTAAACAACTCAGATAAATATGTTCTTGTTCATTACTTATTATACATATAATTTGTTTAATTAAAAACATAATAAAAGCTGACTTTATAATGTGTACATTTATTATCACGCATTATGCACCTGCCTGTGTAACCATGTAATATTTTTCTGCCTGTATAACAAACGGTAAACTACGTTAAATGTAAATCTCGTACACGTCTAGTTTTAAAACTTGTGTATTAAAACATCCTCTTTTGTTTCCTTTAAATTATATATATATATATTGTGAATTTAAGTGAGATTTGGCAAACTTTGATTCATTCAGTTTACTTAAGGTTTTAGGATTCTGTTGATTTCCATAATAATATTTGTTAGCTGACTGGATATATTTTGCAACACAGACTCATAGTAAATATTACACTAGATAAAAGTTCAGCTTCGTTGTAAAAAGTTTTGCTACCCTAAAATTAGAAATAAAGAAAGATCAAATCTGAAAAGAAGTTAATTAGAGAGAAATACATACTTTTTAAGGAAAGATTATATATATGGCTTTGTATAATTTTATGAATAAATCAATTATAAGTTTGAATTAAATCTATGGGGTAATGCTGTATTAAATTCATGTGGTTTTATATTTTAAAAATTAAATATTAGACTAAAAACAAAAATTTTGTAAAGATGCAAAGCTTTGTAAGAAGTGAGACTAAATTTTATTGTCAAAGGAAATCACATTTGCGCTACTTTATATTTCTAAAAGTTATGACATCAATTTTAATTAAATATCCGTACATAATGCTACAGATTACAATGAAAAAGAACAACCTGAATTTTGTAATTCACTTATTTTGTCAAATTTTCAAAAATCACACTTTGTGCATATATATTCAAATAAAAAAAGAAACAACAAACAAAAATAATGTCTCATTTCTCAAAAAAAAGTCCTTTTTTTTTTTCTTTTGCAGAATTTAGCTGTTCCAGATCTCTCAGTGGTGAAAGTTCCAACTTAATAAAACTTCAATACCTTCCAAACGGAAGAGGCGGTCCATCTTTTTAGAGATAGGGCAGCTGCCATTTCCACTTCTTCCACTTGGAACAAATAAACAAACGTTTGCTCCTTCAAATGAAAAATAAGAAACGAAAATATTCTCTTCTACTTCCACTTTTTCTTTTTAGTCTTCAAAGAAAATGAGAAAACTTTCCAGGATATTTTTATGTCCTGATGTACATTCCAACTCCAACATTTCTTTGAAATTGCAAATATAATTGTAAACAAATAGTAAGGAACGAAACCTGAAGGAAACAGGTTTGAACTAAAAAATGAAAGTATGTATCTTCTTGAAAAATTACAATAAAGAAGCAACAGTTTTGCTTCAGAATCAATTTGTTGCGTTTATATAGATTTTATAAATTTGTGTATAGAAAAATGTATGGCAATTTCCTCAAATATTAAAGTCTCAAAAATTATTAAGATAACAACGCACTTAAATTTGTATTTTTATGTATTTTGACCACCATGTTATGTATTTCCCTTTCCACATCTTAGTCGATTTATGGATAGACCAAGAGTGCATTTTTTTTTAAAGTTTACTCAAAATTCGCATATAATTTTAATTAATAAATAAGAAAAACCTTGTAATTTTCTAACATATTGTAATGAGGGAAAATGGTACTAAAAACGTAAATTTGTGTATCATGTTTCAATCAAATTGCTGTAAGCAAAACGCCAGTCGCCAATGAAGTTAGTTTTATATTTCTAGTAACCATTAATACATAAATTCCATTCATTTTTTGGTACTATTAGATCTAGTTTTACGGTCTGCGACATTTTTTCCCCATTCTGAAAATTAGCAAAGAAAGAAATTTGTATAGAACTTATTTTTAAGTACGGGTGATAAAGTTTGCTGAAGACTGTAATAACATTATGGCTTTTTAGTATTTCTTAGTAAATGAGGAACAATTTCGAGAGTAAAAAACATTTTCAAAAAACTATGGAAGATATCAAAATCATTAGAGAAGCACATGATCGTGTTGACCTTGGTTCATCTAGAATAACTCGTCGTATGAGATTAAAACTATTTGAGTAAAAAAACATTAAACTACTTGCTTATAGCTAAGTAAATCTCCGTTTTCTTAATTGCTTATTTTTAGATTCACAGGTTTATACATAAGTCTGCCCCATTCCATTAACCCAGTGCTTCTCAAACTTTAAATACTGGCGCCCCCCTTTTCAATCACAATTTTTATCGCGCTCCCCCTATACATTAATAATATACTGAATGCAATAATAATATACTTTAACGCTAAAGCCACAATAAGCGATCTTTTAATTATAAACCATACAAATTAATAACATAAGTATTAAATTCTGTATACATTACTTTTAAGCAAAAAAAAAAATTAAGTAATAGGATAATCGTTATGTTATTTTTCCTTTCTCTAGTTTTTAAATTAAA
Source organism: Trichonephila inaurata madagascariensis (assembly GCA_019973955.1). NCBI lineage: Eukaryota > Metazoa > Arthropoda > Arachnida > Araneae > Nephilidae > Trichonephila > Trichonephila inaurata. The sequence goes on from BMAV01001672.1 coordinate 14,450, forward strand.
CATATTGCAAAATGCGGTGGCTGCTTAGAAGACAAAATATAGATATCAGCTAAATATAGAAAAAGAACTCAGATAGTCAATTTCTAATCATAAGCATTTCTTATAAAAATTTAGCTTTGCAAGACAACCCAATTCTTAATTTAGTATTAATTAATTAGTTATAAAATACTCTGTACAGCACACACACACTGATACATTAAAAGTATACCGGCTGAAGTGCCCGCTCTTTGCACGAGTTCATTTATAAGAAAATAAAACATTATTGATATAATAGATGAATTGTAAGGAGAGTAAAGCCAAGTGCGCGACAATGTTTACAAAAATGTAAAATGATTTTTTTTAAATAATTGCTCAAATTATAATTAGTTCTAAGCGAAATGTAATTTTAAGCCTCACAGAATTAGCATTTATAATTGACGTTATATAAGTAATGAACAATAATATAAAATTCCAATGAAGAATAATTGTATATTTTTAATATTTAAAGCGAAAAGACTTTTACCCGGGAGCAGGCGCGCACTCGATACGGTCGAGCGGGGTTATTGAGTCACCCTAATCCTTTTTTTTTATATAATTATTTTATTGTACACGATACAAATCGTGATTCCAGTGAATAATTTAATTAAGAGAAAGTAAACTTACCTACTTTCAAGGACTTTTTCAATTTTTCTTTGGTAACAAATGAACAGTTTTCCAAATTAACTATTTCGTGATCTGTGTGTCCCCGCGACCACTTCCGGGTAAAAAGTGTATTCATTATGTATGTTACTGCTAAAACGTTTTTCGTTTTTGCTTTATAGTTCGAGAATACTTATAAAAATAAGTCTTGGACAAGTAATCCTTCAAAAATGCTCTCCGTGATTTTCCAAATATCATAAAACTCTTTTGCATGGAAAAGAGCGCAACAAAAAATACATTACTTAACTTCCTTGAATGAGAAACAAACACAGAAGAGAGGGGTCATAATTAACTGTAACAATAACTTAGGGAAAGGGAAAAAAAGATTATCAGCAAAAACAGATTACAGCTATAGTGTGCAGTATTTCAAAAATAATCACAGCGATGAATTTTTTATGTTCCTAAATTTTTTAGAATTCTGGGTCTGGGATTTGTTTTTTCTCTGAACGAGTAGTATGTTAAATTTAAAAAGAAAACTTAATAAAAAATCTGTCATCATGGGATTATAGCAAATCAAATAAAAGATTTTTTTATTTGGTTATAGGATCAAAGATAGCTAATTAGGTATTGAAGAAGTTTTTATTTTTGAGAGAGAGATGACTTAATATCGCCTATAAATTATATCAGAGTAAAAGTGCATTTTTTATTATGTCTGAAAGTATTTTGTTTTAATTCATTCTAGAGAGTAAATTAATTATTTTTTAAATCTTTTATTTTCGATATGCTCCGGTCCCCTTAATGGTTATCCGGGTTAAAAAAACACAGTTTGAGAAACAGTTTGAGAAACACTGCATTAACCTTAAAACAAAAGTACCAAACATTCTCAAGTGATAAATGGAACTATAAGTACATATACTGAAAAGCAACATAGTATTGTTGCTATTCACTGTCTTCATAATCCAGGAGTTTTCTTAATGTCAAAACTGACTAACAAACGTAAAAAATTGCGCTATATAAAACAAACATAAAATTTCTACTTACCTATGGATCTTGAATAAATCACAGACTGAGCTGTTAGCCATCTTCGAGTGAGAAGTTCTTAGATATATCTTTGGTGATGTGAATGAGAATGGGTTGCGGAGGCAACGGCATAATTTTAAATTATATATTAAGCTATTTAAGGGAGTTGGTGTGATGTCATTGAATTCATTAAGATTGGTCGTTTGGGATTTGCGGGCCACATCTGCCGTATAAACACCTCATCCTTGAAATTCAGAATTTGCAATTGCAAGTGAATTGGAACTAGAACTAGGCTTTGCCCATTTTTTATGAAAAATCAGTTAAGTATAGTTGTTGTTGCTTAAACCTAACTAAATGATTAAAATAAATCGTAATACATAAATCATAATATATACTAAATGATAATATACCATAAATAATAATATATGTTAAATAATAATGTACAAAAAATAATGATGTATAATAAATAATTATGTGTAATATGTAACAGTATATAATAAATAATAATATATATTAAATAATAAATAATTACTTAATAAAAATAATTATTACTAATGTTTTAAAAAAATTAAGGGATTATATATGCAGTGCTGGACTCACAAAATGTAACATTAAGAAAGAATAGAGATATCAGACCGAAACTTATTTGGTAGACAACATGTTGTACAAAGATTAAACAATTGAAATTACAGCCTCTTGTGATGTGTAGCCACCATTGTTGGCTGTGACCCCTGCCACAGGCCTCGGCGTAGAATCTAAAAGGCTTTGGATGTATCTCCTTGGCAGTCCATACGACTTTCCCATTTTGCCGAAGTCCAGATGGTGTAGCAGCGGGTGGTGTATCCCGGTCCAGCCGTGCCAGCTTAGATCACATGTTTTCGATTGACGATAGATTGTGAGATTAAGCACATCAAAGGAGTATCTCAATGTGATGGGTAAAGAAGAGCTCTTGAACATTCCGTGCCACGTATGGTCAAGTATTTACCTGTTGTATTGCTAAAAATGGTATAAAAATTAACGTATGAATTTAAAGAATGTTTTAATAATAAATATTCAACATCTTACGTATTCTGCACGTTATTAAGAAACAATTTCATATGCTTGAATGATTAAAACTACACTTGCCAATTATTATTCAACAGGAATTAAAATAAATTCCAAATAGAAAAAATATATTAACCCGTCACTGCACCTGTTTTGCTACAAGTCGTTACTCTCGGGGTGTAGAGAACACCCCAAAATTTTTAACACGTGTATTTAATTATGAAAATAAAATTAAGTCATTATGATTCATATTTAAAAAATTACAAGATGTTTTATGTATTACACAAATAAAATTATTAAATTTTTTCATAAAAATGAGACTCTCAATAAAAACTAAACTAAAAAATTTTCTTTTTTAAAACAAAATTTTTATTTTTTTTCTCCAGTAAAAAACGTATATCCAAATAAATATACTTAAAATTAATGAATAATGTGGAAAAAGTAGAAAAAAAATTTTTTAATCATTTTCCAAATATTCAAGCAGACTGTATCAAATGAACTTCCCCGGAAGTTCTCACCCCGATAAACCTTTGAAGGTCATTACATTTCAATCGTTCAAAAAGGGGTTGCATGGCCGGTTAATGACCTAAAATTAACTACAGAAAATTTGTGTTTGGCGTTTTTTGAATCGGGAAATTTTTTTGTTGCTGGGGTGCAGCCCCCCTGCGAGTGATCACGGGTTAAAAATTTAAAAATTTTGAAATCAGCCCCTATGCCGGGTCGGTTAAAATCAGGGAGACATTTATGTTTGTAAATGTATAGTGTTTGTGAGGCATGGGAGCACTCTTAATATCGAGACACATGTCCTTTCGTCTGGTTGGTGGAAGGAAAAAGGGTTGGGGGGACCAAATTATTTAAAAAATATGGTTCAAAAAGCTAATTAACGACTTTGGGGGTAAAAATAATGAATTTTGTAGGCCTCGATCCGGCACTACCGATCATTATTAACAAAACCAAAAAAAATTTCCTTTCAAAATATAGCCAACCCCACACAAAAAAACAAACTTGCATGCGTGTATCACACTATTTGAAACTGTTGGAAAACGAATACATTGGGGGTGATATTTCAACTTCGGCCCACCCCCAGGTGGGCGGACGGGCTCAATGCACTAAGAAATTCAATTACTGGAGAACACTGTACTAAAAATTTAGTGGGAAACTGTATCAATCAAGCAATCAAATCTATCAATTTTACTATCAATTTGTCTTTTTTTAATAGTAGATTGTAAACAAGAGGTTTGGTCATAGATGAAAAGAAATAGAAATTATCCCATAACTCAGTAAAAAATGTATAAAATGTTTTTTTACTGAAATTTCATAAAAAAATTTAATATGGTTTTAAAAATAAAAAAAAAATGAGTTTTAATAATTTGATTAGTTTTGCTTTGTGAAATGTTGTTTTGGTCTTATGGACTGTTTGTTCCATTACCCCTTTTGGGCCAGCGGAAGATGTCTTATGTGTACGCGGCCGCGTGAAATCCCCCATTTATGTGGCCCGGCGGGGAAAAAAGGTTGAGAAAATCACATAGTGGGAAAACCCTTTTCCCGGCGCGGCCGGTCGACTAAAACAAAAAACGGCATGAAAAGGGGAAAAAAACGCTTATGGTTCTCGTCAGAAAAAAACTGGAAAAAAGGAACATTAAAGGGACATCTATCGTCATCAAAGTAGGTTTTCAAAAGTACGACAGGGGATGTTTGAACTTTATCCCCGCGAAAAAATAAAAATATGGGGTTTCCCCCCCTTTCGGCGCCCCCAAAAACATGATTCAAGGTCATAGCACTTTTCGGGGTTTTTGCACCAATGTTTTAAAAACCCCCCTTCAATTCCCAAGGCGGGGAAGTCTGGCGATCAGGGCACAATTCCTGAATCCCAATACTTCATTTAACGTTGCTCCGGCCGCGGTAGCCGGTGGTAAAGGTATCAGATCGTGGCTGGCTTGTCCGGTTCTTGGGGCCACTAAAAAAACTGGGGGGGAAGCGATGCACGTTAAATCTTTGACCAAAATTTCCCCTTGGTTTGGGGAAGGGGGAGTGCCGCCCGGCGTTTGTCCTTAGGTTCTGCGGGTCCGTCACCTCCCTCGTGCGCTGAACGGTGCGTTTTAACAACGTAGCTCCCATGGTTTCCCCAAAACTTCCCCCATTTTGCTTTCTTGGATTAAACATGTTTTCTCCTATTATTCATGCTTTGTTATTCTTGCGCTTTGTGTCGACACTACCGAGTCAGAAAAGTGTTTACGATCATGCATTTCTATGTGATTTCCCCTCTTAGATTCTGTTCTTCCGAAAATTTGTTTTGTAATGTTAACCTCTTATATCGTATGTTGCCGGCCTTGCTCTTTTTTTTTTTTTATCAAGCCCTGTTCCCTCCATTTTATGTTTAAAAAATAATATACTATCGTAAAAATGTATAACATTTTGAAAAATTAGCACTTGTTTAAATAAGGGCAAATGTGGGGGAAAAGTTCCTCTTTTCTTTTCAAATATTTTACCCCCTCAAACTTGCATTTTCCGCCTCCCCCCCCTCAAAAAAAGAATCGAAATAAAGTAAAATGGAAAAGAAAGGAAAAAGACAATTGATATTTCGTAAGCACAGACCGGGGCTGGTCGAAAAGGGTTAAAAAAAAAAAAAAAAAAGAATAAATAAATAAAGCACCAAATTCAAAATCTTAAGAAAAAAATAAAATTATGATCCGTGAAAATCGAACAGGAAAGAGGAAAAAAAATAGGGGAAAAGAAAAATGGCAAAATTTTAAAAATGAAATGAATTTGGGAAATCCGAAATCAATGCTCGATTTTCAAATACGTTTAGTTGATTCAAAATTCTAAGGAAATGATAAATAAATTTAATAAAACGGAATGAATATATTTAAAAAAATGTTTCAATGCAATTTTAAGTTGTTCGTAAATCATCTGAAATTTAAACAAAATAACGAATTAAATTCAGGTCATTTTTGAAATGAGGTTCTTTAAAAACCGGTACGAAAAAACAACAAAAATAAAATTGTTTGGGGAAAATTTTTGGTCAATTTGATATAATTAATTAAAGTAAAAAAAATTGTATTTATTAATCTGGTTGCAGGGCCAAAATTTTCACATTCCTTTTTTTTTTCAATACGGCCGGAAAAACGTTTTAAATTGTTAAAAATTCCGGTTCTAAATCCTTAGGTTAATATTTCTGTTTCAGGTTTAGTTCTAATAAAAAAGGCCACTTAAAAACTTTTTTTTTCCAAGTTCAATAAATATCCTATATACATATCCCTTTATAATCTTTGGGATAAAATATAAAAACTCTTTAAAATATTTTTAAACTAAACTTCTTTTTACTTTCTCAAACATAATTCTATATTTAACACTAAATTAAAGGGGTCATTTTGACGATTTTAATTTCGATTTAAAATAAATTACATAAATAATGAAAAATTTCAAATTTTTTTCAGAATATATTTTTTTGGGGTGAAGAAAAATTTTTTTTTTTATTTAAAACTTTTTGTATTATAAATAATATAAAAAATATTAAACATTAATTTTAAACAAATATTTTTAAAATGGAAACGATCGGTTTCTTTTGGGGAACCTTAGAAAAGCTCAATTATCCCTCATCAAATAAATTAACAGAAAAATTTGTTGGTAACATAAAAATAAAAAGCAGCCCAATTGAATGCAGCCCGACGCCTGGTGGGAAGGGAGGAGGAAACTACCCCCCCCGTTGATTTATTACTAGAAAATTCAAAGAAACTTTTTTTGTTGATTAAATTCATAAAAGGGAAAAATAAGAGAAAAACACTCCCCTTTCCCTGACCAAAACCCCCCAACCCCCCATCTCGCGGAACAAGGAGAAGGGATATACCCAAAAAGGAAAAAGAAAAATAAAATCGTTAAAGATACCTCCCAAGAAACGCGTGGGGGATTGAAAAGATGTTTTAAAAAACCACTTGGAAGAAAGTGAAAAAAGGGAGAGGTTTGAAAAAAGATCAAGGGTGAAGTTCCACACGAAACAAAACACATGGTGTGGGGGGGAAAAATTAATGGTGAAGTCGCAAAAAAACAACTAGTGTAACAATAAAAGCCCAATTTTTTTTAATTGTATCAGCATTCCATCCTTTTCAGGCTGGGAAGGGGACGAGCGTTAAACTTCAGGTCTCTTAGAGGCTAGGAATAGAATTGTCGTAAACCGGGTTTTCCCCGATGATTCATTTGAAATCTCCCGAAACCGGTTGGAAGAAATTTTCTGAGTTTTTTTATGAAATGGGGGCGGGGAACATTAAAATCTTTATCATATTGTTTCGTTGTCATTCTTTCCAAAATTTAATTTCCTTTTGGGCAGTATAGGTATATACTAAGTTTCAGTATTTCAGTGTTAAAAAGGGGCACAATAAGATTCAATTGGAAAAAAAAGTCCAAAAAATTTAAAAAAAAATTTTGCAAATTTTTTTATGATTTTTTTTATATCACAGAATTTGAAACTTGGGTTAAAAAAAAACTTTAAAAATTTATGTTCGTTTCTATTCACATTTTGAAAAATAACAAATTTATTTTAAAAAAAAAAAAAATAGCGGCTTTTCACTAACCATTTTTTTTGATATTTTTTAACTATTGCTTCTATAGTTATAAATATAAAAAAAGAATGCAATATATATATTAGTGTACTATTTATCCCCTAATTATAATACATTATTTGGTACATTATCAATTGCAGTTTATTTTGACAAATTAAAGAATCATCAATAAGAACTCAAAAATAAAATATATTTTTAAAATATCAATCATGTTATCAAAATCTCATACCAACTTTTATTACATTCAATTCAAAGACATTTTAAATCAAATTTCGGGTATGCATGTCAATTTTTGTAGAAGTAAAATTTTAAAATCACCAACTATTTTTATGTTTCCTTAAAAAAATTAATGATTAGGTTTGGTCGTATTTCGAGCACAAAAACTATTTTACATAATACATATACATAAGGAAAAGTGAAAAGAGTATTTGTACAAAATCACAAAAAGGAAAACAAATTATAAATTTTACTACGTCTCCATAAAAAAAGCGTATTCATGTTAACTTTCGGTTTAGACGTCAAATTGAAAGTTCTTGAAAACTTCGTTTAAATCTTTTTAGTTAAAACTATAAAATTGAAATTCTTTTTCTTCCCAAAGTTCCAAAAAAAAAAATAATAAAAATGCACATTTGAAGTAAGAACTTTTATTACAAGTACTAGCAATATTCTCTTCAGAAAAATTTGGTATCACTTGAAAAGAAATAAAAATCAAAACTTTTCAGCTCTGAAAAACTGCTTCCTTAGTAATATTGTGTGAATGCTCCTCGAGGGATAATTTAGATAACTATACGAACTTTTTAAGACATTCCAAGTAAAGAATTGAAAAAACCTGGAAAACAAGTGCTAAATCATATTCACTGCGTGATACCAAAATAATCTGTACTTTTTTTATATCTATATATCCTGCGTATAAGTGAAAACACATAAAAGTCCTCTTATGTTCTCCAAGTAAGGCACTAGGTTTCCAAAAGTAATTTTCTTATTCCTTCCTCAAATCTAGTGGTATACCTCGGAATAAATATTTCAATGAAAAAAAAAAAAAATTGCCTTACATTTCCTGACTGCATTTCCCGATTTAGAATTAAACACGGAAAATATATTTTGGTGGTAAATAAAGCCTTACAAGAGGAAGAAATAGGATGCTTTGCCTATATTTAGCTGCTTAATATTAAAGAAACGCATTTCTGTTTTGGAAATAATTCTCGAATTTAAGAGATTTATTTGCTTATATTTTTCCTGTTTTTTGTCTAAGCTGTAAGGAAGTGTTATTCAAATAAGAAATAATTGGCAAAGCAGTGAAGAAATCAATTAATACAGATCTCTACATTATTACTTACAGTGGCTAAAAAATACACAATTAATCGGTAATAGGCTTCGTACAGAATATGATCATTTAGCTCAAAAATTAGAGCTTGTTCTTTATAAATATAATGCCATAAATTTACTATGCATCAATTTAAGATAAGCAAAACTACAAACAAAAGATTAGATTTAGGACATAATTAGTGTCATCAGCAATGCTACAAAAATACTGCAAAAGTAAGAAATTAATATGCTTATTAATGTAGTCAGAAAGAAATGAAGTAAAGCGTAGAGGTTTCAATGAAACATTTATAAACAAACAAAAAGACTTGTCATTTTTAGAAGAAGGAAATGGAAAATTTCTTTTGACATGCAAGGTAAGCAAAGTAAAATTAGTTGCGAAGTCATTTTAATAACTAATTCAAATAGGAAATAAAGTTTAAGCCGAAGTATTGCTCATGCAAATTTCTAGTCTAGGCAATATGACGTTTTTATATTTGCAGTGTGTCTGTTGTTTTCTTTAATTAACTTTCAGGGCCGAAAAGAAGTCTGCCTTAGTTGTTACATCAAGTTATTTATTAAATGAGTGATTTTTGCTGAATAGTTCCTCTAGACTCTAGAGGAACATTTTTATTTTATTACGCTACTTTTCATTCATCATAAATGGAAAGTAATAGCTGTAACTAATCAGCTACTCTAGAGTTTTATTTAGTAGCTATTGTTCAATATTTATGACGCACATATTGGCATTTCGCATTTTTTCGCAAACTTTGCGCGGCTTTTTAAAATTACATATTTAGTAATAAAATAAGGAAATATATATATATATATATATATATAAAATAAATTTGTATAATATTTCAAAACCAGAAATAATAGATAATGAACATAACAAAATACGTAATAAGAATATAAAACAAAACATGAAGATCGAAAAATACTAAAAGGAACTATAAAAGAGCCTAGCGAGTCAAGAATGCAATTTCGGACTTAGGACCGAATAAATTAGGGTTAGATAGTTTTAAGGCGCCAACCTTCCCCTTGCAACTCAGTAGGAAAACCAAATAAAAGAAACAAAATTTAAAAGTATATAAAAAATTCAAAGTATATAAAAAATAAACAAAATTCAAAGTATACAAAAACTACAGAGAGTATGATAAAACCACTGATTAATATTCTGAAACAAATTCTCCCCAATTTCTTAAAGCAGAAAAAAAAATTATTAAACGAAATCTTCCTATTTACAGATCCTTTCCAGAGAATCAAGAGTCTTGTGTATCTCTGAACGTATCTTTTGAACTACCTTTTACACTAACGAGCATAGATAGATATCGAGATAGATGACAATCAATTTTGGTAGGCTTTGAATTGGTTGATTGTCAAAAATGTAAATTTGCTAGGTTCTAATTTGGTTGGTTGTCAAAAATGTGTAAGATGTTTAAATGTGTGTGGAAAAGATGTAAGCCTTGATATGGGGTGTTATGATATAATCTTCAAAAGGGACCACTAACATCTGACTTTGAAACCCTATTGTTGTGTGGTGGATTTTGGAATCAGAAGTAAGACGACTAATATATTTGTGATGAATATAAGTTTTTAAAGAAGTTAAAAGGGTATTCATGATCTAAACAACATTTAAAAAATTTTTGATATTATTAAATTTATCGATTTTGTGGGTAGTTAAGTTATCATTTCTAAATAAAAATTCAAAATACATTTTGTAAATTTATAAATGCAAGTTACTGTTCCCTACAGGGAAATTTTTTAAATTAAAATGGAACTTAAAAAATCTCTTTGTCAAAATGTTACGACTACATTATTGTTTTAGATGCAATCTAAATCAAAATTCACCCTATTAGAGTTAAAGTTGTTTTTAAAGGGGGGTTAGAAAGTCGGGTGAATGTAATATTTGGTTAAAATTCATTATTTTACAAAAATTATTAAATCATCTATATAACGATAAATCAAGTAAGAATCATTAACAATATGGTCAATTTCAAAAAAATGTAAATACAGGTTCGCTAAACAATTACTAGCAATTACTTACTTATTTTTTGTGATCATCAATCTAAACCAGTACCTTTTTCCATAAAATTTCTCAATAAATCATCTTTCACGATACCAAGTTTCCCGTGACAACGTGCTGATGGTAATCATCAATTGTCCGATATAAATTGCATTTACAGGGATTCTGTACTAAGGAGCCGAGATTTGATTATAATTAAACATAAATCTACCAAGTTTCTTGTTATATTTGAGCCTTTTAATAATAATTTTTTTAAATTTGGGAAAAAAAGGATTGATATTTTAAATATACCAGAAAAATTAATTTTGTTAAAGGATTATTCATAAATAATAATGTACAATATTCTATAGTGTAACTTTCAATTACATATATATATATAAAATAGAAATTGAAAAGTACTAGAACTACAGTGCTAAAGCAGGAAGAAATTGGAATTCACCAGACACAACAAATGTAGATACAGAAAAGTCTTTGGACTAAACTGGAGACCTATTATGATTTCTAAAGCTGTCGTTGAATTAGGCCAGCAATTAGGGGTTTGCAATGTTTTATGGTTAACCATCCCCCTACAGCAGAAACTTTCGACATAAAAGAAAAAAAATAAGTGGAAAGTTAAGCCTAATACAAACGTGGAAGAAAAACTGCTAATATATTAAAATGAAGCTATGAAACGCGAACAATAATGAATGTCTCTAGGAGAGGAATAATAATAATAAAATTTAAAAAGAAAACACTTGCGAGTAAAATAATTACTGGAGATCGAAAATTCAACCTTCTATATATATATATATATATATATATATATATATATATATATATATATATATATATGAAGAATGTAAATTAAAATTCGCGTATTTATTTAACTTTATTTTCTGCTAAATATGATGTTTGTTTATGAAGTAGTAATGTCTGAATACAAATTATTTATGCGGCATGATTACAATGAAATCCCTATTTTCAAGAAGTCATATAAATGAACCTCAGGTTTTCAATCAAGTACCTAAAATTTTTCTGGGGAGAAGAAGTATCATTTCATCAAAATTTTCAACATATTTATATGTCATTAGATAAATAATAAAATTTAATTCATATAAATAATTGATATGATTAATTAATGCTTATATTTTAGAAAGCCATTTTAGAGACATTTTTATAATTTCTTCAGGATCTGTATTCGCTTGTTCCATGATTTTTGCCTAATGGTCTACATTTTAGCAATTTAGACTTGCAGACACGTCAAGTTCCCAAATGCGAGAGCCATTGGGTAGTGGCACCATCAAGTGGCGGCCAATGCTACCAAATTTGGACGCTTAAATTCATTTAAATTCGAGCTCTTTTAGTATGCTGAATATTTCCGTAGTTTAATTTTACCAAAAGTAAATTACGAAGAGAAATTGATACTCTTACATGCCTCATAATCTTATGGTATGCGTGTCTACCATTTTCGCATCCAGAAAGTCTATTGACTCCAGCGGGGATCGAATCCGCTATTTTAGGATTACGAAGCGGGTTCGATACCTCTAAGACAATGGAGTCAACATTTGTTCTTGTATAATACCGCATTATAATAAATTATAGGAACTTATTATATATACCAATTTTTGTTGCATTTTTATTAAAACGGTATTGACTGTCTAGTAAAATTTTAAGCACTTTTTCATTAAATAAACACGTATAACACACACTTTTAACACAAAACAATAAGATCGAAATTGAAATGTGTGCGTTATACCCCTGGTATAAAAACGATAGCTTTAAAAGTAACAAAATAGTTGAGCGTAGAAGAAAGTCAGACTTTTACATAGATTGAAAAAACGTTTATTTTAAATAAATGACACGTCTTATGAACTAAAAGAGTTATAGTTCTAAAAGTATACTATTTCTTCACAAAAGCCTGGGATAATACTTCGAATTAATGACTCCAAAACATAAGAGCATTGTATACTAGCATTTCAGATTTTTTCGCGTTATATGGCGAATATATCTAAAAGTAAAAAAATACAGCTTGAAAGTATAGATGGGTTTTATACGCCGGATTTTACGGTATGTCAAATAAATGTATTTAAGGGTTAATTTAAATATTAAAAAAATGATGAAACAATTGCAAGCTCATTGCGTTCATGAGTTAGTTTTGCATTGGAAAAAAGACCTCTCCTGTTATATCTAGCTTTAAAAAATTATTAGTTTATTTAAATTTTTTACATGCAGCTTCTGCTGATTTAACCAAAATATACAAAATTAGAATAGACAAAATCTGAAATTAAGCGATATATTTGTATAACATGTGAAAAACTAATTTATAACTTTAATCAAATTTACATGACTAACACATGAAAATTCAAAACTTTTTGAAATAAAATCACCGATATCATTTTTCGTTATTCTCATGATATCAGGAAAAAGTATTAGTGCAAAGCATTCAGTTTCTATGATACATCTTTCAACAAATTGAGCTACAATACATTGAGACTTCGAATTTTTTTTTTCTCCTCTAATATTAATGACATAAAATCTCAAGAGGGGGTGTCAAAATCTTCTCATTAAAATGCCTAGCCAACTAATCTATCTTCCTCAGTTTTGATGCAAAGTAATCTTTGGGAGAGTCTTTTGCTTTTGAAAAATATCTTTCAAGGGAGAAATAATTGAAAAGAATGACTCTTTTTGATCTGGTAGATATATTAGTGTGATGCATATCAGTAACAAACCCGATGATAAATTTTACACGTCCGTTTGACGGATCTTGCAAAACTACCAGTGGGATTGTGTGAAATATTCTGATGAATACTCACATTTCTATTTCATTTTTTTAATTTGGAAAGTAAAACCTCACGTAGGAAAACATTTTACATCTTTAATCTAAAGAAACATTTATGTTAATTCAGAATTCTAGGCAACCGGGATTCTTAAATCATTGTTTTTTTCTTTCGAATGAGCTGCGATTTGGCTCACAAGTAATTGCAAGCACGGAAATACCCAATAAGTGATAGCCATTTCAGTGGTGGCACCATCTAGTGGTGGCTCTCTTTACTATGAGGGCAATTCGGAAAGTAACCACCGTTTGAATGTGGCACTGGAAGTATGGTTCGGAGCTCTCTTTCGAATACACGAGCAATCTCTGATTCAGTATCTTCCAGTCGATGAATGAGAGTA
>BMAV01001672.1:38749-49941 GCA_019973955.1 Trichonephila inaurata madagascariensis
CGACGCTCTTCCGATCTGCGTGTGAGCACGAACCCAGCCATATGCGGGCATACGGGTAAAATGGTGGCATTGGGAAGTGAATCGTGTAACTTTTAATATGCAGCTAAGGGATTCATTACAAGCCGCACAAATGATCCAGATAAGTGTTAATTTTTGCATATAATTTTATGTATGACCAAACGGTGCGGTCACTGATAATTATTAAACTTGTTCTGAACTTAGTATTTTTAAGATAATTATTAAGATCATTGTGCAATACTGATACAATTATAAGTGTATTATATCAGTGTAAATACAATTTTTTTTTTCATTATGACAGAATGTATTTTCTTTGTTTTACTTTCAAAAGATTAATAATTTTTTGAAATAATCTTCTGTTTTCGACTTTTCAATAAGTTCTCACCTTCTACTAGGGTTTACACGCTCCCTAATGGGCGCGCCCCACAGTTTGAGAAACACTGTTGTAGGGAAATGTTGCACAATTTCTTTATTTTCAAAGGTGCAATGTATTTTTAACTTAAGTGAGACCTGACTACAGTAAAAAGTAAGTATTTGCTACAATTAAAGATATACAGTCGAACCCCGATTTAACAAATTTCGCAATTTAAATTTTTTTCTTTTTCCCGATTAAAATAGAGGCAAAACCAGATATTTAACCAACGGTTATTTACCATCTCAAAGAATCATCTAAGCGATTATGAGAAGTCATTCACACTGGAAAACAGAACTTGTTTGTTATAATGCTATATTCACAAAACAGTAGCCAAAATTCACATATGCTTGAACGGTCTCAATTCAGTGGCTCAGCAAAAACTAAAGCTAAACAACGTATTTTCCTATACGGAAAGTTGATATTATACTACGCGTTCCAAAAAATTTATAAAACAAATTTTATCTTTACTGGAGGAATTTTAAAATTATGGCAAAAAGCATATTTGTGAAATTAATTTTGGACGTGAGTACAGATAGATTGTATAAATATCTTATTCTTTTTTTCTTATGTACTCAGAAATAAGTTTAAGCTTATATATACTCTTTTGAAATCATGATGATTTGGGACATATTGGGTTTATATAAATGTTTGGTATTTTTTTTTTAATCAAATTTCTTAATCTTGGTAGTTATTTAGTTTATGAAACCAAATTAATACTTTCAACTATTTACAATATATTTCAAATTATTTTAACTAATTTCATGAAATAATATTTGTGTAACTTAATATCATTGTTCAAGATTTGAACTTCCAAACATGCCATGTTTTGTTGGAAAGTTATTGGCCCCATCTGATATTGACTGAATGTACATCGAAGACGAAATATTGTATATATACGTCAAAACTTTTCATTAAATAACTTCAAATTAAAGTCAAAGGGCAGTGCACACATAATTCGGCTTCGTATATTTGAAGTGGATGGTTGAAATGCTGATTTATGCAGATTAGTAGACGAGCCTTCAAATGCCATAGACAATCGGTACAGTCTCAGACAACTTTATAGACTCTAAGTTATAACTGCGATGTAACTATACTACGGAATAGTTATTTACATATGATTCGACAATTTTACTTAATAGTCAGGCTTAAATGTTATAGTTCATACAGTGTGTGTAATTTAGTTGTATAATATATTATAACCCAGAAGTTAGTATATTATAATGAAATATCTAAATAGTGATAATTATAAATATATCGCACACAGATTCAAATGATGTACTAGAATATTTATATTAATATTCATGTCGAAGAGCTCTAAATAAACGCCTATCAGAATATCTTAGAATGGAACATGTAAGAGTATTGTGCGTTCTGTAATTCCAAATTGCTGAAAACGCTCTTATAAAATATTTGTTAAATACTAATATGAATTATAGCAGCATTATTTAACTATTAAAAAGAAGTTTATTATATTTATATATTAAATCACATGAATACTATGCATTTAAATATGAGTTCACGCAATTGAAAATTAATGATATCTTTCTAAAGTACATGCAGTTAGTTTTGAAAAATGATGTTAAATACTTAAAGAAATTTCTTAAGCAAATACTGCTTAATAATTGAGATGGAATATTGTCAATTGTATACATCGTTCATGATGGCCAGTGAATAGGCTACTCTTCTGAGGCTTTTTTGTCGCAGTAAAAGGGAAAACCTGTCATATCCAGTTGCCAAATGCAACTATTGAACACTATCCTCCGCTGACTGGTTTTGATCTTTTTTTGACAGTATAATGATTAACCAGTAGTCATTTGCCATTGTTTTTCCTTGCATGACAGCGAACAACATTTTTTTTTTCTAAAAAGCTTTTTAAACTCCAGGGACAATACATTTGTCAATTCCAAACCTTGGGAAAAAATCGGCTATTTAAGCCATTTTTCCAATATTTTTGAAGGTGCATTGAAGTTTACTTTCAATATTCCAAGTATGATCACATTATCACTTATACTGAATATACAAAAAAAAGCGTATTGCCTCCTATTTTAAGTTGCCTTGTACTTCGCATGCTGATTTAAAGCGTTTTGTCTACTACACAGTATTTCTACAGACATGCTTTTAATATTTGCATTTGTATCTCCTTTTTAATGAGTTGGGTCTCCATCGTACTTACCACCATAAACTCCTTTTCTACAGTTTTAAAGTTGTATACTCAAAATTGACTTTATTGATAAAGTTTGGAACATCAATGCATTTCAAATGCCGCTTGCATCATCGGGTGGTATGATAATTCCTTAGATCTACCTGCTTATGTAAAGTATGTGATGCATATATAAATGATAATGCGTTTCTAAGGGTTACAAGAGTTTTTGACTTGTTTTTCGAGTTTTTAAATGATAAATAATGAATGAGTATTTGTTATTGAGTAGCCTTGTTATTTTTTAAAAAAAAAGTGCGATACAAATCTTAATAAATATGAATGTTATTGGAATTACATGTTCTTATATATATGTTATGTGACAAATTAATATCTTTTAATTTTTCTACAGAGTTTACTTTATCTGTATAAAAACTGGTATTAAAAGTTAGAACTTAGTTTTGTCATGATGCATCTTTATTTGGTACTTATCATCTTTATTTGGTACTTACTTCAAAATGATTACTACTACAAATGTTTGAGAAATACAATTTATTGAAATACATTTATTTACCACTTATGGAAAAAAAAAGTGCGAATTTGTTCAAAGATTTTTTTCTTTCTTTTGACCCACTTAGTAAATACACTTTATGAGACACCTTACCAGAGTATAGTGATTAGCGAAGTTGACTGTTGCGCCGTAGTAGTGCTCGATTTCCAATCCCGGAGAAGGCAATGGCATTTGTAGACATATTGTTCTTTCGCGACATGGTGGCAACCTAAATATTAATCGAGCCGCTTGTCCTATCATGACATTGGTGGAAGGGAAAGAGAGGTGGGAGATGCTTGACCCACTTTCAGGGTGTTCTTTGTCAAAATTGGGGTCAAATCAAGACAAATAGTAGTACCACCTGGATGGAGCTCAAAGCTATGTCTAACGACAGTGTGAACGACTAGGATCATGCCCGGATGAGTTTTGTGGGCCTTGATCTGATGTTACTGTCGATCAGGTGGAACCAGTAACAGCATGTTATAGATTATGCCTTTTGTGAAAATAAGTTAAGAAAGAATGGATGAAAATGAATTGTTTACAAAAGGTAGTTCATGTACTTTTTTTTTTGTTTTTTTTAAGGAAATTAATTTTTTTTTTTAAATTTAAAATTAATTTTTTTTTTTTTTTTTTTTTGTATTTTTATTTGGAAAAGTAAAAACATACACAGTTTTACCATATTTTGATACATGCGCAACCATTCGGTTTGTGATAATTTCATAGTTTTTATATTCTCATTTTTCATAGTTTTTAACTGATTTACTCTTTTTACACACTATTTATGAAATATCGTATATTCTTCAAACTTTTGAATCGATAATCATTCTTTATATTCTTAGAATTTCTTTTTATAATTCAAATAATTGGGATTACAGAAATTTCTTTTTATCTAAAGTTGTACTACTCTCCATTGGTTTTTGAAGAGCTGCTGTATGATTTTTTTTTCTTGTGTTATCTATGTATTAAGATATACGAAATAATGTAATATTAAACATACACGCTATAATGTTTATATTCATAACTAAACGAAAATTCTTTAAACTGGAATTAATCCGATTTGCTGGATGTACATTTCTGATGGGATTGATGCTAGAAACTATTATGATCTGTACGTAAATGATATTTTTCGTATAGTAGTTAAATTTTCACGGAATGCGGTTTTAGCATAAAAAAGAAGATATGCTGCTGAAATGTTACCGACAGTTTCAATAAAACTAAATGTCATTATACCATTTATGTTTTTTACATCAAATATTTTAAATCTTTTCGAAACAAGCACAGTAATAAAAATATTACATCGTTTTTATTTTGTATCAAATATATATATTTTAAATTCGTTTACCTTGCATATTTTCTGAAGTTTATTTTTCTTAAAAATGAGAACAACGATTTATTCTATAGAATGCTAGATGAAACCATTTCACTGAGGTTTAATACTCCGAAGTACCGAAGCAAAATCTGCTCTTATTGCATTAATGGAATTTCGGTTTTATAATATTAATTTTAAAAACTACGTGTTAATGTTGTTACATTGTTATTAATATTTATTTAGATCTCTAAGAAATTTTCTAATCCAAAAAACTTTTTTTTTTGGTATATTTTAAAAGTACTGGAATTTACATAGACAAATTGAAGAAAATATTATAAAACTTTTGTATATTCAGTCACACACACACACATTTAAACCCTTCAAATAAATTTTCAGTTCACAAAGTTTAAAAATCTCTTTAATCAAATTTTATAAGAATGAAGTTAAACGAAAACTTTGCTATTAGCTTCCTTTTAACTTTCATTTCTGACTTAGGTATAATGAAACTATTAAACAGTTAGTAAATTGAATCAAATTGAGATTCAAAAAGCGTCGCTAACAAGAAAAATACGTTCTGTTTAAATAGTTCTGAAGTTTTATAACTTAAATGCATGATATATGTTTGAAACAAAAATAACATCAAATCATTATCTTTTTAAAAATATTTTATATGTATCTATTTATACGAGTATTCTGTTGAATATTATACCATTTGAATTCCATTACTGTTTAAAAAATATAAAAGTAATAACCAAAAGTAGAGGTTACAGAGTACCAATCACAAATCTACAAACACACAATTTAGAAATGAATTCATACACTTATTTACTTCAATATCTTAAATTGTTTACAGAAAGAAAAACATATTTTAGGAAATAGGGAAAAGTTGCCTCCTACACTAATATAACTTTGATGGATTTCATCATATTACATTACTTGAAAAATATTTAATATATTAAGTGTCTACTGAAAATTGATTTGAACATAATAGACCGAATTATAATTCAAAATCTATCACATGCATTCATTATCATAATCTTTCCGCACGAACTGACACGATACTTATAAATAAATATAATGAATAAAATTAGAATTAAATTTTACATGTTTCAGTTGAGCCAAATATGCATATTGTAATTTAATGGAAAGAAATTTGGCCATGTTTACTAATTTCAACAACGTTTTTAGATCTAGTATTGTTAGATTCTTATTTTAAAGAAGTTGCCATTTTAAAAAGAGAAATGATATGTTATATTAATATAAGATATCATTCATTAATATGTTATATTAATAGAACATGACATACATTAACATCAGGGATAGACATTAAGTCGATCGCGATCGACCGGTGGACCACTAAAAAAATCTGGGGGACCACCTTTACTAAGAACTTAAAAGCGTATATATATATACTAAAAGAAACACGTTTATGAAGCACCGATGCCAGCTAGACTGGAGAATCGGTTTTTCACAATCAATGCAACTGTAAATACACAAGTTAATTATTCAATACATGTTTAGAAAACACACGTACTTATATTGGACGCGAATGACGACGATTAACACGTTCATGGCAGCTGTAGCCTGCGTTGCCAGCTGTAGGAATGAATTTTCCCCACAACCCGACTAATGGGGAGAATAAATGCTAGTCAGGTCTTCCCACGATACCACGGGATTGGCTGTTGACAGATCACCCCACATCCCACGGTTCATCGGTTCAGGTATGCTCTCTGTTAGCTGCATTGAATACATTCACTCTACACAGTCTAGCAGTTGCTCATAGCATTCAACTAGACAATTTTGTGGTACTTGTGTTTTTGTAGCACTAATAGTAATCTGTAATTTTAAAAGAGATACATAATGTCAAAAAAATAAGTATTAAGAAAAGAAAACACATACGATTTTAATACATAATGGCCACACCTAAGCCATTAAGTTGACTGGGACATCTTAGTAACATTAGAAGATGTCCGTATCCTGGAACAGTCATCCCACCCGAGATATAACTATGCTATAGTATTATAATATTTTGCCCATCTATGAGAATGGCAACTTTCACATAATAAGAATCTAACAATGCTTGATCTAAAATTGAAGTTGAATTGGTAACCATGATTAATTTTCTTTCTATTAAATTATAATATGTAGATTTTTTCGGCTTAACTAAAACATCTCAAATTTAATTCTAATTTCAGATTATATCATCTGTGTGTTAAAGTTAGTGTATTTACACTAATTTAAAATACAGTTAGTGCATGTATTTTAGCGTACAGCCAGTAGGATCACCATAAGGTATGCTCAAAAAATAATACACAATAGTTAAATACACTTATAGTTAAATACACTAATAATATAGTTATTGTATTATTTTAACAATAGTTAAAATAATACACAGAGTAATCATGAAGATCATGCAGCTAATTTTTACAATAATTAAAAGATTATAATTTTAATAAATCTTACAGTTTTTATCATTAAGTTTAGTAAAATATAAAAATAGTAATGTTTTCTTTTTGTTTGCACGAAAATAATTTAATTACAAACTAAAATGATGCAATAATCTCATTAAATGGAACATCATTTTTACTCTATTTTTGATCATAATGGATGACTCTGACAATATCTCAAACTAATGCATTATTCACTCAACAACAGCTGCAAAAGAATTCATTCTGTCTACATTCGTAAGTTTTTTTAAAAAATTCTCTAATGAGTCTAAGAGTTTTCAGAGAACCAAATAATATGCAGTCCTTTCAATACTATTATTAACATACAAAAAGAACTTCTCAGTGACATTGATTTATGGAATGTTTCGTTAAATTAGTTCGCGCATCATATCTTTCATAATGATGTCACTACCTATAAATCAGGAAAACAAACTATCCAATTATAAAGCGCTGTAATCGGTAAATAACTTGCAAAAGCCATAGCATAATCCATCGAACATAGTGATTTATAGATTTGTTGCCACGCTCTACTGGAAAAATCACTTTAGCTAGCATCACACTTATTAATTTACGTCTCTCTGATCCGATGTGCATCGTTGATTAAGCACGTATCTATGGTAAATTATCGATCGCAGCGCCACCTCTCTCTACTTTTCAGAAATTATTATTTGTTCTTGACCGTTTATGACCTTGCTGATTACCATGTGGTTGACTTTGTCAGTTGAACAAACGAATCATGAGAAATTTCTGATTTAAGTTCAAGATTTAAAAACAAACAGTAATAAAACGCAATATTTTTGTTAACTTGATAATTATTAAATTATTGCAGAACTGGGAGTATTTGAAAAGCAGTAAATAAACTAACAATATAACACGAGAAGTGTAATTATTTTCAATAGCTATTCAGGAAATTATATTTCTAGCCATTATGCGTTGTTATTATGTTATTATTGCTGTTTTATTAAATAATGAGACACGTAAAACATTTTTACACTCAACTTAAATTTGAATAATTGATATGTGTTGTTCTTTTTTTAAATACCACATTTTCAATGGTGTCAGATCGAGGCCCAAGAAATTCATCATGGTAAGGAGCTAGTTATTTTACGACTGCCGTTTACCGCAGCTTTGAGCACGATATAAGTGACAGTACGATTTGGATCAGTTCCACTTCAATTTTGAGGGAAAACACCCTAAGGTTAATTAGGAGCCTCTCAACACTCGTCTCTTACACCAAACTCTCGAAAGATCTTGCATCTCGAGGAATAATTAAAATGCCTTCATTCCTCACATGCACTACACATTTACAAATACCCTTATATAAGATTCGATTGCACCGCAATACGAGTCACTAACCACTATACCAAATGGGCAGCATAATATATATGTTAAGAAACGTTAATAGTGATGTTGATAAACAATTAAAATAACAATAAAATCATTCAAATGAGCCAAAAAAAAAATTTAATTAATATAAAGTCACCGATAAATAAAAATAAATAAATAAAAGAAGTTTTTATAAAGATCATATTGTTGAATAAACTGATTGGATCGAATAAAATACAATCAGAAAACGACTGTGGGCAAAAACAGCTGAGGATCCTTATATATGATGCTCAATATACTGGATGAATGTTGAAAGCGTACAAAGCACTCTGGTGGTGTAGGCGCAAAAATTATAC
This sequence comes from Trichonephila inaurata madagascariensis, assembly GCA_019973955.1. Classification (NCBI taxonomy): domain Eukaryota; kingdom Metazoa; phylum Arthropoda; class Arachnida; order Araneae; family Nephilidae; genus Trichonephila; species Trichonephila inaurata. Next base: position 47,308 of record BMAV01001672.1, read on the forward strand.
AGTGCGTTGTACTTCAGTTTAAACGACGTAACTTCACTATGTTAATGTAATATGATCCAATAGCCAATTCTATAGATAACATCTGGGTTACTTTTCCAATTTTAAATCAGTGATAAAAAATAGGAAGTTTGAAGTGTCACTGATGTAGCTGTGGAATACGATTTTTATATTGATATACAGAGTGTTTCTGATCTCGACCATCAGATTCAGAGAGGTGATAACAGGCAGTATGAGACAAAACCAAATCATTACAGAACATGGAGTCACAAAACACGTTTCGTAGAAGTAATTCACAAAAACTTGTAAAGGGTGTGATATCGAGTGCAATGAAAAAGTGCAGTAAGAGAAAAAAATATATTTATTAAACGTAAAGTATGTTTACAATAGGAACAACGCATCCCAGCTCCGCGTCAGAAATGCAACCACAAGGGATTTTCACAGGAATCGTTCGAAATTGTGACCACGTAGGTCAGAGCACAAACGACGCCGACAGATGAAGGATTGTCGGACGCGTTCAAACAAATCCAGTGTGCTGGCGATGTTAGCTGAAGCGACGACTACTTTGCAGTGAGATCCTCCACTGTTGCCACCAGCGTCTCGTACACAAATGATTTTAGCTCCTCCCCCCTCAATTAAAAAGAATCAATGGAAATGTGGTTCAGGAAGTGCAGATGGCAAGCAAAAGGTCCGTGGAGTCCAATCCACCTCCAGCGATATATAGAAGGAATGTGTGTAAGCTACTTCCCCCTGAAGTCGCTTCCTCATTTTCTTGTCGACCTAAAGCCGTGGGAGAGAACGATACATGACCAAGACACTTCATGATAAGTCTAATTTATTATTATGCAATTGTAATATTCCACAATAAAATAATCTACAAAAGGAAGCTATAGGAGTGATATAAAGAAAGCAACCACCTCATTTTACTCATTTTTATTCGAGATGACATATTTTCTTTTATAAAATGTGTTTCGCATTTTTGCTCCTATACCATAATGCTAAATGAGCCGTCCTTTTACATGTTAAAAAGGAAAACAAATTATTTAAGAAATATTTTGAAATTTTAAAAGCACTATTTTATAAACAAATGCTTGAGTTATAACGTCACAAATTTTTATAAATATTGCGGAATTTTTTGTGTTTGAAAATTTGTTCCGCGTTAAATTTACGCTCTTGTGCATATGGCGAAAACAGCCTTAAATAGGGAAATAAGATTCCCAAACGTCTTCTGAAGGAGATAGACGCCATTAAAGTTTAGGGTCCAAAATTTCGAATGATTATAATAAACGAAAAATGGGTCGATTCATTAGCGGTTTTCGCTAAAATTATTCTTTTTGTCAGTATTTTCTTGAAAAATAAATTTAAATATAAAGTTAGAAAAATGTCGATAGAGGGCACTTTGGACTTTAGAGTAACGAACAACTAGTTTTTACCGTTAATTTTTATGTCATATTAGATTCTTTCAAACGCTTAGACTTAAAATTAAATTTTGAGCTCAAAATCTGAATCGTTGGGGGTGGTTAAGTAGCGCAAACTCAACTGTCTTCAAGAGGTAAAATCTGAATCCTCTCCTTCCCTGTACACAGTTAATTTATTCATGATTTTGGATGTTCGGTCGTATACTAGGTAGCAACTACTACCCACTAAACGTAAAATAAATGAGAGAGGCATGACAAAATTAAATAAAAAAGTTATTCATAACAGACAGCAATTTCTCAGCTCAAAATACCCGATTTGCATGCAACGTGTAGTACACAAGGATTTCTGTATGGTGCTAACTGTATGTAAGGACGTAAAGTGATATAAAAGCTCTGGTTATCTGCATTCATCGTGGTTTCGTTTGTGACGGCTGTAGGGATTACTAGATACACTAATCACAAGAAATGGCCGATATCCATTTCATTTACAGCATTGAGAAGCTTGCCAAACCGAAAAACTTTCGAACACTTACATCGGCGTCTCAGAGAAACCGTTCCTTTTGTCAGTTCGATGTACGACACAATGCGTGCCAGGAGTGTGAAGACACAGAACATGAAGAGCATGCGTTGCGTGAGTTCGAAAAGCATTTGGAGACGAACACTTGGACTGTATCCGCCACATGACGGTTTGGCGAGTGTTGGAATCTGAAGGCTTTTGACCCTATCATGCGCAGCGAGTGCACGCCTTGAAAGCAACCGACCATCAGCCAAGTGTTGATTTTTCACGATGGTTCAGCCAACGATTGGCTGTGCTACCAGACTTTTCCGCACACGTGCGATTCACCGATGAATGCAGTTTCAATCGGGAAGAAAATGCGCCCAATGTACACAACTGGACGTATACTAATCTATAATCTATCCGTCCGTATTAATATCAACGGCGTTTCAGCGTCAGTGTTTTTGCCGGAATTATTCACGATCATTTATTTCATCGGGCCATATCTTCTGCCAAAGCTCTGTATGGCAGAAAGTATCTAGTATTCCTACAAGAGGTGCTTTCAGTTTTTCTGCAAAGTGTTCCAGCCAACATAAAGGCTTGTATGTGGTTAGAACATGACGGAGCGCCTTCTTATTTCAACGCAGATATGCGAAGAGCATTCGATACAGCATATCCAAGGCGATGGATTGGACGGGGTGGTCCGGTAAATTGGCCAGCACG
>BMAV01001672.1:50094-68710 GCA_019973955.1 Trichonephila inaurata madagascariensis
GTTAGACAGTTAATCCGCCGGCGGTGTGAGGCCTGCATCCTTGCTGATGGGCGCTCTTTCTAGCAGCTTTTGTGATTCCGCGAGAAAATCATTCGTGTACCATTTTCTATGTGTCATAATTCATTCAACCTTCATTTATGCGCACTACGTGTGTACATCAAATAGTTTCTTTTTGCTTTGAGCGGAGAAATGGCTCATGTTTATTATGAATAATTTTTTTTAATTTTTTTAATCCCTCTCTCGTTTATTTTACGTGTAAGAGGTAGTCGTTGGTGCTTGGTCTACTACACCAAGATCGAGAATAACTGAACTCTGTTCATGCAGGGAGGGAATTTCAAATTTCACCTCCTGAACATAATTCCGTTTGCCCTATATAACCACCCCCAACGAATCAGATTTAGAGCTCAAAATTTTAGTTTAAGTCTAAGCGTATGAAAGGATTTAATGTGATATAAAAATTAACGTTAAAAAATAGTTGTTCGTTACTTCAAATTCGAAAGTGCCCTCTATCGTATTTTTTTTTTAATTTGTCTTTAAATTTATTTTTCAAGAATATACTGACAAAAAGAATAATTTTAGCGAAAACCGCTAACGAACCGACCCATTTTTTCGTTGTTTATAATAATTTGAAATTTCGGGCCCTAAACTTTAATGGTGCCTATCTCCTTCGGAAGAAGTTTGGAACCCTAAGTTTCCTATTTAATATTGTTTGTCTTGATGTGTACTATCACTCCTTAAAGTTTTGCCCAAGAGTTTAGATACACCCTGTATATACATACATAAATATATGCATATATATATATATATGTGCGTGTGTGTGCGTCTCTCTCTCTCTCTGTCTGTCTGTGCGTGTTTGTGTGCGTGCGCCCAACCACAGTAAGTCACCCATGTATCATTGGGCTGTATAGTATTTTGAAAACAAGGGTAATTTGCCGTATTGGACTCTTCCTTACCAATTTTCAGCAATTTTTCCTTTTCAGTTTAATATAAATAACATCAATAAATAGCAACTAAACACCAATAAAAGTCATTCTTTCTATTGGAATTGTTTTTTTTTTTTTTTGAGAACATTCCTAAATATGTATTTTATTCTGTAGCAGTATATTTTACATCATTTGCGTAAATTAATATTATATATGTTACTTGCTTTTTTAAAAAAAATATTCTTAGATTTTGACCGCCTGTATTATTTTGTACAAGTGTGACGCTATTACATATTATACAAACAGAATCTAGTAATTTCATAAATTTACTTTGTTGAATGATAAATATTTCCTTAGAAACATTATTGTGTATATTATACTGATTAATGGCTCAGATATTTATTTCATTACGTAAATAATACAACTGGCGTTAAATGTAGGATATATATGTTCCATTTATTCTCGATTTTAAAAAAAATTCCTAATGTTTCTTAAAATTTAACAAATTTTATAAAAGTGCTTGACAGAAATAAATAAAAATGATTAATTTATTCACTTTTATTGAACATTTGATGACCCGTTAATTGTAGTGGTTTGAATTCAGATTAAACTTGACAGTTAATTTTCAAAACAAAGATCTCTGCTAAATGAAGATGCATAAACTAAGCAAATTTGCAACCAAGATAATACACACACATATATTAACCCTTATTAACCCTCTCGCTGTGTGCATCCGGCGATTTCCTAGGGCAACGTACAGGTAGCAAAGGTAGCATTACGCAGCGAAAGGGTTAATTACTTGCAGCATAAACTACGAATTTTGGCTGATTATTAACAAATATTATGAGTTTTATTGTACTTTTATTCATGTATTATTTTAAGTTGTTTTATTAAATTACATATTTCATATCTTCTATTGCTGTTAAATCTGTTCATTATTTTTCTTTTCTAAAAGCAGAAAACATAAAAGGAATAAAATATATTATTTTTACGACTGTAAACGTTTATAAATTTACTGAAATAAGTCTGATTTTGTAATTCGAAAACAATAGTTTGAATATATGATTCCAATTATTTTATGCCTATATGTTCTTGAATTGAGTCTTGCATATTATTGCAAAGCTAAATAGATCTGGATCTAAATGGGAAAAAAAGTTGTTCAAGTATATGCCAATGGATAAATATTTTTTAATGAGAGTAATATTTAAATAGAGATTCAAAAACAATTTGAAAGGCTTTGAAAATTTTGTAAGGTTTAACACATTATTCTATTGGAGCCATACGAATTTCAAAAGAAATGTATAGTTGTTATGCATGTTTATGATAAACATATATTCCAAAGTTTAAGTTTTTTGTAAGTACCGTAACATCCGGCGTATAACGCGCACCGGTGCATAACGCACATGTATACTTTCAAGCTGAATTTTTTTTATTTTAAGGTATATTCGCCGTGTAATGCGCACCCCTTTCTTTAAGAAGAAATCTGAAATGTTAATGTACATTGTTCTTACGTTTTAAAGTCATTTATTAGAGGTATTATCCCAGACTTTAAAAAAAAAATAGTATACTTCTAGAACAACACTTTTAGTTCATAAGGCATGCATTTCTTTTAAATAAACAGTATTTCGATATATGTATTTTGAATTTTTTTATGCTTATCTCTTGTTATTTTTAAAGCTATCATTTTTATACCCGGCGTATAACGCGCATCCTTAAATTTCGGTCTTATTTTTTGAGTTAAAAGTGCGCGTTATACGCCGGATGATTTTACGGTATCTCTTACATATATAAGGCAAAGAAAATATAAAATATGTAAAAATAATCCCACGTCCTTCTTCCGACCATTTTAATATTTTCAAAACGCATGACCTTTAGACTATTCTTCGGAATTCCAAACTTCTTTCCTCCTGAATTAATGACAGTCGTGCCATGCCTCAGAGTAAAGGCAAGAAACTATATCCAGAGAAAGAAAACTTCAACATCTCCTAAAAAGTATTTTTGTCAGAATATCAATATGGAAAATATTTCTCTTAACAAACCTCTACCCCATAGCACTCCAATACCAAAACTTTTCAAGCTAAGAGCTTTTTCTAGTTTTCTCTTGTGTATTCAAGGAGCTTTCTCTACACGTTTATAAAAGTATTGCTACTTTCATTAGATTGATATAAAGTGATTCAGAAATAGTCTAGGGATATGAGTCCCTGTCAATAGAAGATAAAACTATGTACATGTTATTCCTATCACAACTGTTGAAAAGGGATATGTGATCATTTGAAACTTTCAAGTGACGAATAATATTTCATTCTCTCAATGTACGAGTACACTGTTTGAATCGAATTTTTAATTTAGTTTGCAAAAAATACTTTCTTAATAATTCAGCGTTCTGGTATTTGCAAGGATGGATTTTATTATGGGAATTGTTGCCATTTTAAAATTTTCGTGATATATATCGTTAAATCCCGTATACCTTTAAGTTATATCATGTGACCAATTTATTTATTTCTCAGCACGATGTATTTCAACATTTTTGAATATGTTGGCAATAATCATGCTATTTGTATTTTTGTTATCTAAGTCATTGTTTCTCAAACTGTGGGGTGCATCCCCCTTGGGGGCATGATAACCCTACGAGGGGGGCGCAAGCATATCAAAAAGTTGAATATAAAAGACTTAAGAAATTATCAATTTACTAAAAGGAAAGCAAAACTAAATAAAATCTGACAATAAAAAAATGCACACTGACTCTGATATACTATACTTAAAAATGTATCAGTACGGCAGAATATATTTGATACTAAATATCAATATTAAGTTAAGAACAAGTTTAATATTTTTTCCATTGGCTTATCGAATACAAAATTGTATAAAAAATTTAAAACTTGATAATTTGTACGGTTTATAAGTATGGTCGTATTGTAGCTTTAGCGTCAAAGTATTATACATTATTATTGCATTCAATACATTGTTATTGTAGGGGAGGGTGGCCGAGGAAAATTATGATTGAAAACTGGGTCGCCAATATCAAAAGTTTGAGAAGCACTGGTCTAAGTCAAAAATTAATATCGTACTGGCTCATTTCCTAAAACTTTTCAAGGTATAATTTATTTTCTTCAGTGTGACATGTACGTCTTCATTCTAACATAGATTAATAATAGAGGATTTCAGTGATATCTGTGTGAAGATTCATGACAGAACTATAAAAAATATTTTAACAGTACGTTTAGCATATATAATTAAATATGGTGTTCTACAGATGTCTCTTCTGATGGTCATTGGTTTCTATGAATGACTTATGACCTGTATGAACATCATTTCTGTTCTTCAAGGAAAAGGGACGAGTTTCCAATTGCTTCTGAAGATCTTTCACTTCTTCAACGCGGACTTCTAATACCTCCAGAAAGAAGGGAAAAAGTAGTCGCTAAGACTAAATAATAGTTGTTTAATCAGTCTGTTACCATTTTTGCAAATTAAAAACCCATTCTTTTTAGAAAAAAAATGGAATTTTTTTGCATACCTATAACAAAATCAAACTTGTGAATATGTGTTATGCTGGAAAATAGTATTGAAATACGCGCGCGCGCGCCATGTAAGTTATTTTTATCGAGTAACACTCCACCAGTGGAAAAATTAGTTTTACAGTCAAAGTTCGCTTTCCAGCATGAATTTGAAAAATACGATTATGACAATTAAGTTGTGTCCGGGGTTATCAGTTTGTTCACTTTATCTTCCCTTGCGACGAATTTGGTGAATAAATAAATAAATAACAATAAGGAACCACTGTAAAGTTCTCTGGTATCGATCATTCCAAAAATTTCTATGATGCTATATCAAGTTTGACGGTGTTCAGAAGAGAATCGGTCGTGATCGGAATCTACTTGTGCGTTCACTGCAATAAGACATAGACTTTATCTGTCTGGGTTCTTACTAAACCCTTCAGGACAGCGGAAGGAGAAAGAAGTGCTACCCCTGGCCCGTACGCTCGGAGAGGATACGCACACACACACGCACGGTACCGGGCGAAATTCCCTGCTAAGCCTAATTTTATTTAAAAATTCATATTAAGTTTTAAATGCAATCTAATACCCTAAGACTTACAATTTAATATTATTGATAATATCTGAGTATAGAGTAAAAAAAAATTCGCTATTTTTAAAAAAAGAATTCGGAATTTTAAAGAAAATGTTTTCGTTTTAATAAAAACAAATATCATACACTTAAAAAAAAATTGATAAAAATCCCACACATTTGCATACGGATATGGAAAATATTAGAAAACTAAACCACCTTATTCAAAATATAAACAAAAATCCATAGAGCAATAGATCACGAACTTTTCGAAAAACCTAAACATATGTGGTTGTTTATATTCATAAAAATCTCGGATCTAATTTTAGAAAAAATACGCAGCCGAAAGCACATATTGATGTTCAAAGTTTTGTGAAACATTATTCGAAAAAAAAAACGATTTTTAACCGACATCTAGTGCTTGTAAAAATTAATATAAAAACGTTTCTAACTCTGATCACACCGGTGTGACCATGGGCCTACCAACAGGGAAAGCTCAATCACATATATGATACCGTGGTTCGTGGAGGGAGAAATGCATAATCACATATATGTGATCATGGTCCTGAACGGGCTAAGAGAAAAATTCTAGACGGTCACTTAGGAGCTCTGTGAAGCTTGTTTGTAACACGTGTGTTTTTCATTACTGTAAACGTTCTGTTATATTTATTTGTGTATATTCGAGTGTTTCTTTCGAACAGTCATTTGTTCGTCCATGTTCATTAATAAATATGTTATTATTCAATTAATTTGAGTTGTCGCTTACTTTTCCTATCCCACAGATTTGTCACAGTATGTTATCATAAGAATTATGTATATATTATGGAAAAATAAAGAGTAATTCTTTTTTTTTTACTTCCTTTTTCTACCTACAAATGTGTTCTATATAAAATTAATGCTGTTGTCATTGTTAGTAATGCCACTTGATAGGCATGTGCCAAATCGAGGCCCACGAAACTCATCATATATAGGGCTAGATTGTACGCCTGTCATTAGCCGTAGTCTTAAGCACCATGCAGGTGACGGTGCGATTTGGTTCATTTTCCACCCCAATTATGAGAAAAATCTCGCTGGGGGAGATCAGTGGCCTCCCACCTTTCTTCCTCTTCCATCAACCTTACGAGAGGACTTACAGCTCGATGGATATATTTAGAGTATCTCCATGCTGAAGAGGCTGCACACTTAAAAACATCCATGCCTTAACCGGGACTCGTATCCAGTCCCTACAGCACAGCAGTTAGCAACGCTAACCACTATACTGGATAGGTGACATAAATTAAATACATAATTTTAATGTATTAGACAAAAATAAACCCAAAAGAAATCATTCAATAAATGAGCTGAATAAATGATTTAAAAAAAAAAAACATGATTATATGTAATATATAACAATTGGAGAACATTATTTCAGATGTAAATGTTACGTTATTTTAAAAATGGTCCACTATTTTTCCAGGCATAATCAGTTATTAAATCGGTTATTTCAGAGAAAAAATTTAAAGCGTACTTCAGTAAAAATAAATCATTAGAAGGTATATGAGCAAACTGCTGCTAAATTTAATCAAATGTTATTGAAAAACTAAGTTATCTAAAATTTTTATCTAAAAAAGAAAGGAAAATGAAATGATTCTGTTTAAAATGATGAAAGAGAGAGAACATTTATTAAAAAAAAAAACGTTTAAAAAAACCACATGATATTTGCACACATTTTGTGGTGTGTACTTTTTTTTATTATAATAAAAAATAATGGGCCATATGTGTTTCCTTTAATATATATATATATTCAGTTGTATTTATTGCTATTTTTTTATTTTAGCCTGTTTCTAAGGAAGTATTCATCGAACAATAAGTTCTTCAAAATATAATGAAATATATACAAATACATCCATAATTGCTTTAGTTTACAAATGAAAAATGAAGCAAAACATACATGGGTATTGAATTATTTTCTTGCAAAAACTTAATTATTCGTAGTAAAGTGCATGAAAAACTGAGAACTCAAGTACAAATAATTGCATAAATTAAAACAAGAAAAATTACTATTATAAATGCTTAAAAATATTTAAGGTTATGTATGCTAAAACACAGGTCAGGATACATAGTAATATACGATCATTTAACGATGAGTATTAAGGAGTTAAGAAACACCGCGTTAAAATTTCTACAGAATTTCAAGCCATTTTTAACAATAAAAACATCAACAGTGTCAATAAACGCGTGGTTGCGACTTTTAAAAGACCGTACTATCCAATGAGCATTATGCAATGGTTTGATACAAATTATCCCAAAAGCAGCTGAAACATGTAGTGTAAAAAAGGAAAAAAAAGTCAATTCCTACTTAGATCAAAAAAGAAAAATTTTAATTTAGCTACTTCTTATTAAATAATTACAATTGATATACATATGTATATAAATATGACAGAATCACAACATTAAGTAGTAATTGATTTTTATTAATTATCATTAAAGTATCGTATCGTTTTATTTAAAACAATCGTGTATGTAAAATTTATATTTCAACTGAATGCTTTAAAACGTGAGGAAAAAAAATCTTTTAAAGTTTTGACACAAGTCACCGAAAGGGTCACTAAGTCGCCAAAAATGATGCCAACGTGGCTGAATTTGTAATGCTTTGATTAATTAGTTTTAATCAATTCATTTTTATTAATTATAATTAAATTACTGTAATGTCATCCAAAATAATCATGCATATAAAATTTCAGCTCAATTGAGCGCTTTAAAATGTATTTTACTAACGATGGAAAATTCCACCAATATAAATAAATAAATGTATGGAGAGTGTGAGCTAATAGAAGGAATTGAAAAAAATTAAATAACTATGAAATAAGAAAAAAAAGTTGTAAATTTGAAACTCTCAAAGTGAGGCGCTATGAGAATCTGTCACATTTTATCAATGATAACAAAACCTTAGAAAACAATTAGTATTAGTATTTCTTCTAGACGTTTGGAAAAAAATATGTTTTTCGGAGAATATTGATAGGCGAAGAGGAATTTTTACATTACTAATAGTGAAAAGACACTCTATTAAGTTGTTTAGTGTTAATGTGCCATATGGGTCTAAAATTATTTCAGATGTACGATGTAGGATTCAAAAGTTCCCGAACTGCGCTTATAACGAGGAAAATTTTTGCAATAGAGCTACAACAATAGCAGTTTTGTGTTATTGCATTCTTCCCCTTTCCTAAAAAAAAGTTTGTTCCAAATCACGTGTTTGGTGGCTCTCCATGGGGTTGTATTTTTTAGGCAGATTCATTCATTTGTCGCCGATTGAAAGAAATTGCATTTGTTGCACTGATAATGGATATTAAATTTTGTACTCGTTTGGGAAAAGTACTAGTGAGACTTACGAAAACAGCTGTAAGACTGTGATACATTTTCGCGAATGCAAGCTTTTGAGTGGCATCAACGTTTCAGAGAAAGCAGGGAGAGTGTCGAAGACGACAAATGCTCTGGATGCCCGCTGACTTCCCTAACCACTGAAAACATCGAAAAGGTATCCGCGGGGGTACGTAAAAACAGGTTTCAAACAATAGCAGAATCAGTTCGGATATCTTCGGCCACATATCAATGGATACTGACTACGGATCTTAACATGAATAAGATGGGTCAACATATTGCTCCTCGCATGATTAACGAAGGCCAATCTGCAGATAAGGTTAAAAATGCATTTCTAGCTAAATTAAAGGGCATGGCTAAAAATGGATTTCAGAAATGTTTCGATGACCTTTTCAAGCAATGACAAAAGTATTGTGATACCCCTCTACGCGGGGGTATCATCTCTTCATCCACGCAGCCTATATTTGTAGAAATAAATCATTGACCACTCAAACTTTCCATAATAAATCTTATTTATTATGACTCAATTTATATTAAACAATGCAACACAAGTCTTACTTATAAGGAAAACGATCAGGAGTAATAAGACGTAATTAACAATTCATAGCAAATAGCGCATTAAATCCTATTCACTATCTTTAAGATAAATTAACCTCTGAATCTTTATCTATAGCCGATTTCTTAACTATCTAGTGCCTGCTCTATAACTAAACTTTAATAATCAATCGCTTACCGCTATCACATGGTCAAGCGTTATATATCCTCCTCTTGTACTTTATTCCTTTAATATTAACCTTCTATATATTATTATTACCCGACTTGATCTAACTTCTATGCAACTTTCTGGCTTCCAAACGATTTCTATATGGCTCTTATAATACTCTCCAGCCGACTTCTTCACGAAAGCAAAAACTCCAATATATATAATCATTCACAAATCTGCATATAGCGTTTTTTTTTTTTTTTGAGAAGGTTGGATTAAAATTCCATTCCTCAAATGCCATGCCCAAAAATTCCACAAGAGGACTAGTGAAAGGAGCTATAAAGCCCCGGAACAGTATGTTGTTACTCAAGGGTCTTACTTCGAAGGAGGGTGTGTTTCAGAGGATTAATTGGTAATATTTTTTTTAAATTATAGAACCAATCCGGAAACTTTTGAATCCTACTACGTATAAATTTAAGGATGGGCACGTCACTATTGTAAGCAGACAAACTTTTGGAAAAATTATATTTATGGAGCTGCGCATGGACTTTTTCTGTTCATAGAAAAACGATCCAACCAATAACAATAGAGATAAAATAATAGATTTAAAACGTCCTAAATGAAAGATATTTTTATTTAATAGTATACTTTAAAAGCTTAAGATTGTGTACCCATTTCCAAATTAAATTCATTCTATTAACGCACAAAAACATAAATTTGTGCCAGAGTTAAAAAAACTCAATATTTTACTACCGTTAAAAATATTTTGCTTCAGGTTATCATTCACACACACACACACACACAATCTATCTCTATTTCTTCCTCTACATATATATATAATCTATTTTTAGTAAATTTTTTTAAAATTTTGTTTGCTCGCTTTATTTATTTTATTTTTATTCGATACTAGTTTATTTATGGGATATTTTTTCAAATTAGTCAAATTTATCTTTTAGCATAATTTCTGAATTCTGTATAAATTTTAAGGCAGTGCTTCTCAAATTTTCTATATTTGCAACCCGATTTTAAATCATACTTTTCAACGCACCCTCCTCCATTCAATAACAATGTATTGAATTCAATAATAATATACTTTTATTTAAAGCTATAATACGACTTTAATTGTCAACCGTACAAATTATCAAGATATTAAATTTTGTATATGATTTTATGGCATGCCCATAGGGGGTCACTAGTAATTATTAAACTTATTTTTAACATAGTACTGTTAAATTAATTATGAAATACATTGATACATTTATAATTATATTATATCAGTGTAAATGTGTATTTTATTTTTTATTATTTCAGAATGTATTTCAATTTACTCCTTTACAATTAAATAAAAAAAAATTATAAAATATTTTGTTTTTGAATTTTGGATTTGCTCACGCCCCCCTAAGTGAGCGTGCCCCACAGTTTGAGAAACGCTGATTTAAGGCCACTTTACACCACATCATTGCTCTAAGTCAGGGGTGAGCAAACTTTTCCAAGGTACGGGCTACCTCCAATATTTTCAAGGTGTTGCGGTCCACTCAGTGTCAGTGGCAAACACAAGGAAGGGGGGAGGGCATGGATCCCCACACTTTTCCATAGCCCTTAATTTTTTTCCCGATTGATTATAATTGCGTGGATGTAATACGTAAAATTTTATTATTCATTTGTTATTAATAATTTTTGTTTATTAATTAATGCTAATTATTTATTTAGTAATTTGTTTTCCACTGTTTTTTTGCTTGCAATAATCTGAAAAATTAAATATATATACATATATATAAATATATATGGTTGGCTGCGTGTTTGGTTACGATACAAGAATGGTAGACTTTCGACCCCCCTTGAAAAATTCTTGTGTGTGCCACTGCCGAGTGTCATAGATGTGGTGAGATAAGGAAAAAATGTACAATATTTATTACAACTTAATAATTAATACGGAATATATACTTACCTACAGAGCTAAAGTTTAAAAAAAGTAACACTTTTAAAAACATGTTAAAAGCAAAGAACAATATACAGACAATAAAAGCAAAAGATGCATTTTTTATCAAACGATTCAAAATAAATTTAAAAAAAAAAACAACATTTTTATCTGAAGTTATTTTTCGTTGTTACAGTTAGTAGAAGACTTAGTTTGTATACTGTCAGCCAATCTTTAATATTTCCGCATATAATTACTAACTGCTAAAATCTTCAGGTAATCACCCCAGAATGTCTTAATGGTCCGCCGGTCGATCGCGATTGACATAATGCCCACCCCACCTCTAAGTCATTCAGAACTTTAGCAAACATAATACTTTTGCATTTTGTTTGTTGACTTTTTCATAAGATTCACGCTCTTGTTTCATTGTGACCCGCTTGTCGCCGGTGTAAGAGGGTTCAAGGAAGAAGCAGACAGGATCTTAAAAGTAAGATATTAAACCCTCTATGAATGATTTACAATTTTATTGCTTATCCCTGGAGGCAATCTTAAATTCCAATACTTAATCTAACTAAAAAGATCATTCAAAATGTCTTGAGCTCCTTATAACAATCATTCTTGAACCACGATAGCTCGGTACAGGTCCAATGCTATTTCCTTCCACAATTCCCGGAGGATTGTAAGATGAATATTAATTTCAGGCCGCTTACTCGCAATTCAATTTCTATTATTCTCAGATATTACGATTAACACATTCCACTTAGAGTTTAAATAGTATTTGCATTTACATAAAATCAAGTCTTCTCTACAGAAAGCGATGTTTAAACTAAAATCACAGTTAAAGAATAGTTTCCCCAAGAGAATTATTTGAAGAACCATGAAATAACCCGTAAGGATTTCCAATATTCAAAATTTTATCTTCTTGCGTGTAGCTATGCGTGCAATGCATAATAATACATTTAAAGTGCACCAAAGATATTTTTTTTGCCGAAATAGTATATTCTTAAACGTATATTTTTATAGTATATTCTTATTATCTTATTAATAATGATTACTAAAAAAGAACAAACATAATAGATAATATTTCCATTTACTTCCAGTCGATGAGATTTAATCTATTGGCCAACAATCAGGATGAAAGCTATTCCTGTTTATGACAGATCATGAACTAGATCTCCTGTACATACCGCCTATCTCCTTGTAGGGTTGTCTTCTCCATCTTTTCCAACAGTAGACTGAAGTGAATATTCTCCACGCCCCTTCAGAATTGAGTGTCACGAAGGATGCCATCTTTTTGTTTATGTATTTTACTGTTTATTTATTTAGTTGTCTTACATTTGAAGTTGATGGGAGAGGTTTCTGGCGAACAATGCCTGAAGCATTAGCTGCGAAGTTATAAGTTATTGAATATGTTTGTTGATTCAAGATAGAGAGATATCTCGAAGATCTTGCACTGGATAAATTATTGAAATATTGAGCTGATGTACCATTTTGCAATATATGTTGCAAAAATAACGGAACGTAAAATCAAAATACAAAAGTACATTAATTTTGTAGGTAATAAAAAGCTTTTCATAACGCAGATATTGCATATTTAATAATAAATAAATTTTAAAATTTACAGGGAAAAAATCACATATTTTAATTGCATATGATCTTGTATGCATATTTTGCTTTGAAATAATAATTAAATCCATTGTGTATTTTATTATTTGTTACAAAAATATAGTGTGTTCAAAACGCATAACAACTTCATTACAATTTTTTTTTTAAAAAATTACTTCTGGGATATTTTTATGTTTAAAAAAAGAAAGTATTGAAAAAAAAAACTATATGACGCAATGTCCCCACTTTTCAACATTCTCATTTCAAAGTGGCTTCACCATAAGAACAAGCGCAAGGTGTAGCAGGGTTTATCGAAAATTTAAATCTGCAACACATGCACAGCTTAACTGTGACGCAATCACACTGGAGTTAGTAAGCGAGAAAAAGTTCTCCAGACTATGGATGGAAAGAGGAAATCCTCTAAAGCTGTCACTCAGATGTCTAAACGTAGTACTTTTAGAATTCTTATAACAGTGCTTCTCAAAATTTAAATGTTTGCGACTCAATTTTCAATCATATAATTTTCATCGCGCACCCCTTCTACAATAACAATGTATTGAATGCAATAAAAATATAATTTGACGCTAAAACT
Source organism: Trichonephila inaurata madagascariensis (assembly GCA_019973955.1). Lineage (NCBI taxonomy): Eukaryota > Metazoa > Arthropoda > Arachnida > Araneae > Nephilidae > Trichonephila > Trichonephila inaurata. The sequence continues at coordinate 63,258 of BMAV01001672.1, forward strand.
ACAATACAAATTTAATTATAAACCATAAAAATTATCAAAATAAATATTAAATTTTGTATACGACAAGCTTATGGAAAGCACTACTAATTATTAAACTTCTTTTTAATGCGTTGATACATTAATTATCAAAAACATTGTGCAGTTCGGATACATTTATAAGTATATTTAATCAGTATAAATGTGTATTTAATTTTTATTATGTCCAAATTTATTTTAATTTGTTTCCTTTCAGTAATTGTTTTCGACTTTTCAGTAAGCTGGTGCCCCCCACCAAGAGATATCACGCCCCATAACGGGGCGCGTCTCTCAGTTTGAGAAACGATGTGTTATAGGAATACGTGTAAAACATTGCTTATGAATCTTCAATTAGTGATACTGATTATAGAAATAGTCGAATTACACTGTGTCGGAGCCTGAAGGTCGCGAGTGTGAGAAGGTTCGAGGAAGAAGTAGACATAACCATATAAATAGCTACTTTTATCCAATCTCAAGCACTTTATACAATGTACAATTTTATAACTTAACTCTTGGATTAATATGAACTCCTAACGCTTAACCGGAAAAACAAATTATCGAAATTCACTTATCTGGATTTGTAGCTTTTTTCTATGATACTTTCCGAAGTCCAATAGCTCGGTCAGCTCCAATGTTGTTTACTTCACCAATTCCTTGTAGATTGTACACTGACTATTAATTTTAAGACTCGTGAATATCCAGTCGCTGCTCGCCTTTTTTAATACTTGGATCAACGAATAACCTTGACCTCAATGACATGCACTTAAATAGTAGCTACAGTTACATAAAATCAAGTCATCTCTACGCAAAGTGGTTTTTAAACTAAAAACAAACAGTTAAAGGTTTAGTAGAAGAACCCGAATAGTATCTGGTGCTACTGTCCATTCAGATTGTTGACCTTGTAAGATTTCATAAAATGGGGCGAGCAACTAATGGTGCTCCTCACTTTCAAACATCGTGCAATGAAACATTGAAAAAACTTTAATGTTTTCTTTATAAAACTAAAAAAAACCGTAAATGATTTTTTTTTGAAAGTGTAGTCATACTTATCGGACTATATAGATTTGGCAACCCCACATTGCATTATCTGACGTCATTAACATTTAGTTACCATAAATAAACATGTATATGAATAGAGTAAAATCATAATTAGAATAACTACACATATTCTACAATTTAAGTTTAATTCCAGTCCAAAATTTAGTTGACATTTTATAATTCTTCATACTATAGCGTCGCCTCTTTAGATGAGCTTTTGTTACTCCTATTTTAATTTTTGAAACCTTGGGGTGAAATCGATGTTGAGCCGACTTTTGAACTCCATTGATTTCACCACCACTTTTTCTTCTCCGATACCCAAAAGCAAATATATTCCCCAGATGGCTTCCCTTCACAATGATAGTTAGAAGGGACACATCTGTTTTTGTCGGCCGTCCATTCATTCGACCCCTCGCACATGTTGGCCATGATGCACATGAATGGAAGGAGTGCCAACCTTTAGGAGGAAGAAAAACCAAGGAATGCATTCCGAATGTCAAATTAACCGGTTGATTTTATAGACTCGCCGTATGGCTTACGAGGTACGGTGACATAAATAATCTTAGTTGAGAAATAATGGCAATTAGCATAAAGGCAGAGGATGCCACGTGCAGACCTGTGACGCTCGCCAATCAGAAATTATTGGGAGCGGGAAAGAGACACACTCAGGGGGTTTAACGGGTCAGTTCGGAAGGTGACGCAGAGGATCGGGAGATCAGCAAATTGCGATCAGGACTTCTCCAAGACAGAGTGACCAAGTCTGTAGGGCAGCTGCACCAGCGACCATACCATCTACGAGATTATAGAACAGCGATCCAGACTTGAACTTTCCTCCTGCGAAAGGCTGTGGAGTAGTGAAATAAATATACCATAATAATGATGTTAACTGTATAAATCAATTTGTAAATAAAATAATATTTGACCAAAGCTGTGTGGTCCTTCTCTTCGCTTCCCTGGAATTAAGCAAACTTGGGGATCACGACATTACATTATACTTAAAAACAGAAAAAATAATGAAACGTTTCTGTCTGAGTCTGGCATTTGCAAGCATGGTGGGTATAAAATTGTCATTATATTTCAAATATTATTCGAACAAATCATTAATCTAAGGGACAAAATAAATTACTGAAATATTTTATAAAATGCTTTTACTTCAATGTACAACGCAATCCAATGCCCTTTATTTATACAAGTTACATTTTTAAAAACATTTTTGCAAACAATTACTTGCTACATGGCTCCGCGTTGCACGGGCTTTCTGTACTTTTATAAATTTTCCCTTTTCTTCACAAAATCAGCACTTCTAATACTCTTTTTCAACATAACTTCCACCCCCCCTCCTCCGCTTAACCCGGCGTTGATCGGGCTTTTACCGAGTGTATAACTTAAAATTCCCTGTTTCAAAATTTTTTTGCTTCTTTTCTTATTCAGACAGGTTTATTTCCCTCCGGCGTTGCACGAACATTTTTAAATGCAAAACATATTGTCATGGAAATTCCTCGTCCCCTCTCGCTATCAGAGCTCCCGAGTAAGTGAACAGTAGGACTCAGTGGCGCACACAAGGGGGGGGGGTTCTGGGGGTCCGGACCATCCCAAAGCCCTTGATTTTTTTTCCAATTGATTATAATTCTAAGTATATAGTACGTAAAATTTAATTAAGTATTTGTAATTAATGATTAATTTTGTTAATTAATGCTAATTATTTATTCAATAAGTTTTTTACTGTTTTTTGTTCCCGAAAATCAACAAAATTGAAAGGAGCATGATACAAGAATAGTGAACTTTCGACCCTTGACCCCCCCCCCTTGAAAAATTTCTGTGTGCGCTACTGGTAGGACTTAAATATTCACTCACTCATTTTGCAACTTTTTAGGCCCCGAAAACGAAAATGTACCTTTATAAAAATAGTTGTATGTTGAAAAAAGTAGAAATTTTTATAATTACAAAATTGCACAACTGTATTAAACTTTGAATTAAAATTCTGAGCATTTTTTGAAATGTTCTATACACTGAAAAAAGTTTCATACAATTATTTTTATAAATGAAGAAGTTATAAAAACTTTGAATTTGATAAGTATTTATTATATATTTAAAATTTGAGTAATTTTTAAAAATTCGTAAAAAAAAAAGTTTTCGCCATTTTATATTTTATATCAGTAACTCTAAAAGATCAAAGTATGAGTTTCTTAAAAATTATTTTCATATAATCGCATTGATATTGATTCCTTTTAGAAAAAAATCATAAAATTGTAAAGTATCGTTGTTTTGTAAAAGAAAAAAAAACTGTATCGTTACGAATTAAATTATCTTTCAATTGCAAACTTGATGGCGAAGTTTTTAAATACGCGAATAAAATTTGGATTATTTTTTTTTTAAATCATAAAATTTAAGCGATGATGCAGTTCCGAACCCGGGTTCTACCGTTTATAAAAAAGCGCTTCAAACAATCACGCCGCCACATCTTCGGGGAAAAGCAGTGAAATGATCTTTAAAATAAAAGGAAGAGATATTCAATTTCACGTTGCGTTATTTGTTAAAGTTTAAATATTTTTTCGGCTTCCTTTTTAAGTTAATACCTTCAAACTTCATATATCAATTGAAAACAACAGTAACTTTTTAAGAGAAAATGTAACAAAAATAATGCTTAAATATTTCTCGCCGAAAGAGATAAAAACAAAGAACGCAATTTAAAAAAAAACCGTAATCTTTAAGCACAATTTGTTCAATCTTCGTACAAATTACAGATAATATTATTCTACACACGGAAAAAAGTTCCGTGAGATTATTTTTATAAATAAAGAAGTTATTAAGTATTTAAGTAAAATTTTGTTTATTTTTTGAAAAATCGTAAAAAAAAAAAATGTTTTCGACATAGAATTTTTTAAATGACTGATTTTAAAAGAGAAAAGCATGAACTTTTTTAGCGTAAGATATCGTTTCATCAACGCGAAAGAAAATGCAAGAGGAACGGTTTAGAAATCATTTTCATAAAAACGTACCGATTTTGACTTATTTTAGAAAAAAATCGTAAAACATAGAAAATATAATTATTTTGTAAAATAAATTATACCGTATCCTGGCGAAGTAAATCATCTTTCCGATTCTGTAATTATTTTTTTGGCTGAGTCTTATAAAAAAAATTAGATCATGTTTTAAGAACGTCTGGTGGAAGAAAAATACAGGTGGGAGATTTTGAACTTGGCCCCTGGCGGAAAAAAATGGCTGTAATCATGTGTTTTAAGGATTTTAATTAATATCTTTTTAACTAATTGGAATATCGGAACATAAATGGTCAAAACGGATTCCTCGGATTATTCACGATCTTTTGGTATTTTCGGTGAGTTTCTGCGTCGTGCGGTTCGCGAGAAGATACACTTAGTCTTGTTCATACGTTTGTTTACCTACGAATTTTAATAGTGTAGATGCCTAGATAAAAAGAGAGAAACTGTATTAAGTGTTGTAAAAGAAATATTTATAATATTTTATGCAAATAATCATTGTAAATGCAATGTTGTAGATCATTGTAAATACATAGTAGAAATTTCGACATATGGTCGATCAAATTGCATCTTGAATATTAAAAATATGTTACATATTGAGACAAAATATAAAGAATTAAATAAATATATATTGAATTCCTTACTTGCTGAAACTTTCAAAAGCTTTTTAAAACAAAATTTTTGAACACTTTTCAACATTGCATATTTGGGAATAAATTATTTATGATGTTCCCGAAGTCTTACATATTGCATGAAAATTTTTGACGTTTAGCAAGAATTTGATGGGAAAGGTTTTAAGAGTAAATAACGATTTCTTGAAAGAGAAGCATAGAAATCAGATATTAATAATATATTTTAAAGTGGGAAAATATTAATTTATGGCATAAAATGACATTGTTTGCTTACGTAATGCTATACTCTATTTCAAACTACATAGTATCTAAATAATTGAATACAATATTTTATTTAACTACTAGCCACTTTCTAAGTTATACAATATTTAACAACATGAACGATGTAATTCGAAATGGTAGTAAAACCTCTTATCGTTATTCTTATTTGTAATTCGTTTAAAATTGTGAAAAAATACGTTTTCTTTTTTTTAATATCAACCAGTTCTGATGAATATTGATTCAATATTTGTATATATCATAACCGTTATAATTTTATTTTTATTATGATTAAAAAATTACTTGCTGTGCAATAAAATATTTCAAAATTTACCTGTTTCTCTATTTATTCGACAAGAAACTGCAATTAATTTTAATCGAAAAAAAACTATATTTTTTTAAAAAAGAAATGGTCTTAGAAAAAGTTTAAAAAGTCGGTTCAAAAAGAGAAAAATATTAACTTCAATCGATGTATATCGAAGACCAACATTCAAATGTATTTCACGGTTGG
>BMAV01001673.1:12212-26100 GCA_019973955.1 Trichonephila inaurata madagascariensis
CTTCTGTTATAATAATATTTTGCCTGAATATAGCTCAGACCTCTCAATAGAGGCTCAACTAAAATTTTTGAAAAATTCACATTATTTTCAGAGTTACCACCAATTTAAATAATTATTGGCGTTTTTTCTTAAAATTGCTCCCCTCTGTTGTCGTAAAATATGGATAAACCTACTTTTAAGTTATATATTTCAAAAATTCTAATTGAGCCTTTGTACAGAGGTATGAGCTATAGACAGGGAAAATATTATTATAATAGAAGCATTTTTCACAAAAGGGAAACATTTGGAGAAAAAAATTAATTTTTTGCCGAAATATTATATTTAAGTATTTTTTTTTTTTTTTTTTTTTTGTCAAGATGTCCTTAAAACAATTTTATACATGTATTCTAATCTAAGTGACCCTAAATATCATGAAAATTATCCATTTATGCTCTTTTTTAAAATCACGGTTCCGAACGTAGCTTAATGTAATTGGAAAACACATTAGAGTACTATTATGCTGCTTTTTAAAATTAGATTTTATAGAGCCAAGGAAAAAAAAATATCACAGCGTTAAATTTTTTTAATTATATTAGTCAGTTAGAATGCGCGTTAGATTTTTTTTAAACTTTATATTAAAAATAAAAAATTTTATGTTGCAATAATAAAATATATTAATATATCAAAAATATGAGAAGAAATCTTCATTTTGAATCTGTAGAAAGTAAATAATTCTTACTATTATAAGTAAGACTTCGTGGATGATTTTCATGTGTTCTGAGTAAGAATAATTTTATGGCCTTGCGTATCACCTTCACCTCTTAGGAGAAACATGTTATCGATCAATAAAAACTGTTAATGGAACCTCCCGCAAATAAAACCGTAAAAATCATTTTATTATCTCAATAATACCCTCTAAAATATGCAAAATCAACTTGAAAAGAGCTGCGCTTATTTTTTAATGTAGGGTTATAACTGTTTATTTATTAACTGTTAATGTATTATATATATTTTATATATATTTAACATTTCTCGCCTTTTTCAAGTGTAGAATCGATATTCATTCACAAATTCATGGAAGATAAATTTTTTTTCCATACAGTCAAGCTTTTTCATAATTACACAAAGAAATTTAAACTATATTAATACTAAGTCCTTTTTTTTCACGAAAAAACTTAAGATCCCTCAAAAGGTAATAATTTTCAGCTCATGGAGTAAGTGGAAAGCTAGCGCCATCTATTTGTAAAATGCTGAACTGCAAAAGCCCCAGCTCTTTCTGTAACATATATTATTGCCGCTGAAATTAGTTAAAACTGTGTGTTCAGAGAGTAGCATACTGGGATATTAAATTACTTCTACGTAATAATTAAACTGGTACTCTTGGTCAGGAAAATTATTCTGTAATGATAAATTACTTTGCATAATCATATTTTCAAAAAAGATAATTTTTAATTTATTACATGCATTTTTTTTTTTGAAAGCTGGGAATTTTATCATTTATATTCAACACTAGAAAGATAAGAGGTAACAGTATTGAATATAAAAGATAAAATCCCTAGTTTCAGAAAAAAATGCATGTATTAAATTTAAAAATATCTTTTGTCATAATTGTAAATGGAGTCTTAACTTATACCGGATTCCTTGTACATACTTAAAAAAATTTCTTAATTTCATGAGAAAAATGGAGGAATTCTATATAATAAAAGCCTAATTTTTTTATGCATATCAAGCTACCTTTGGAAATTTATTTTAAAGCTATTTGGGTGCTGTCTGTGTAAGTCATCTAACAAATAATATTAATTAAAAGCAATTAGAAATGCCATCATGCTCTGATGCTGAAATAAATGGATTAAAAAAATACATCGTTCATTTATAATAGCTTAATCGTTTTGGTCTCAAATGTTGTAGTACATTAAAAAATACATACACCATTTAGGTACATTAAAAATACGAGCAACAGTGCCGATTTAAACTCACTTCGGACCCTGGGTACGGAACATCTACGGGCCCCCTTGGCAATGGAGGATCGAAATTTAGAACCAGAAAATCTGATTATGTCCAGCTTATCCGGGCTCCTGGTCATCCGCTCCAAGCACCTAATGGATAAACCGGCAGTGATGAGCAAACATATTGCAGTTATGTTATATTGTTGTAAAAGATGTAGAGTTTAAGTTTACTGATCGTTTTACTTATTTATGAGCTTCGTGGTCTTCTGCTGGACTAATTTATTAGAAAAAAGCGTATGTTAACTTAAATTTCTTTTATACATATTTTCCCAATCTAATTAACTATCAGTACATCGTATCTGATACAGAATCTTATAATTATGAAAGATATTTTTACATATAGAGTGCATTGCATCCATTAATGTATTTTGGGCATGTTAATTTAAAATTATTGAAAGTTTTGAAATCTTCTTTATTGAATTTATTGTTAAGTATTTTAATTAATTATACGAAGAATAATGTGCATCAGAGGTTTGAGTTTTTCAAAATATGTCTAAGGTATCCGACTACGTTCGGAACCGTGATTTTGCAAAAGCGCGTAAATGGATAATATTTATGATATTTAGTGTCACTTAGATTAGAATACATGTATACAATTGTTTTAAGGACATTATGACAAAAAAATTATTTAAATACAATATTTTGGCAAAAAATTAACTTAGGATAACCTTTATTCCAAATGTTCTCCTTTTGTAAAAAATGCTCCTATTGTATTAATATTTTGCCTGTATTCAGCTCAGACCTCTCTACAGAGGCTCAACTAGAATTTTTGAAATGCATAACTCGGAAGTCGGTTTATCCATGTTTTACGAAAACAGAAGGGAGAAATTTTAAGAAAATACGCCGATAATTATTTCAAATGGTTGTAACTCTGAAAATAATTTGAATATTTAAAAATCATAGTTGAGCCTCTGTACAGAGGTCTGAGCTATATACAGGCAAAATATTAATACAATAGAAGCATTTTTTACAAAAGGAGAACATTTGGAAAAAAGGTTATTCTAATTTAATTTTTTGCCAAAATATTGTATTTAAATAATTTTTTGTCATAATGTCCTTAAAACAATTGTATGCATGTATTCTAATCTAAGTGACACGAAATATAATGAAAATTATCCATTTATGCACTTTTTTAAAATCATGGTACCGAACGTAGTCGGATACCTGTAACTATACATAAAACTCCACTTGGGAATATGATTTTGCTGTAAGCCAACAACTTAAATCTGTCAACATGTAGAGTTGAATAATTCGCACAATCATTTCGTTCTTTTCAACAATATGCCATGAAATGTAATTTTAAAAAAGCAAAAAGTATTCTTACATACGTTTTTTTCCCATCCATTTAAAAATTATCCCTTTGAACTAAATATTTTTTTGTGTTTTGTTTTAAATACAGACTACCAATTAATTTCCTCTCTTTAGAGTTATTTTTTCACAATTTCATTCATAAATTTATTTTACTTTAAAAACTTTCATCCTCCAGAAGAATTCAGAATTAATTATAAGCCAAAACTATATTCAAAACATGCTTTCATGCAAATGGCTCTGTGCTTCTACGTCTTCATATTTGACTGCAAAAAAATAACCGCAAAAATGAAACATAAGAATAACTCATTTGAGACCACATAATTTGGCAATTAAATTTGAGCATCAATGCGTCTTTGTAACAAATCAGTTTCATCATTGTATGTACAAATAGCTAGATCCTCTGAGCAAATTACATGAATTTTAATCTAGGATAACTTAACTTTACCGAAAAAGGTTAGTTTTTTTTAAAAAAAAAATTAAAACACCTGAGAACATAACTGCGATGAACTGATAAGATTGAAGGACATTTCAGATCACTGTAAAAGTTCTGGTAAAAACTTCTGATCGATCCAGGGATCGATATTTCCGAATAAATCGGTTGTTTCCCTTGCTCTCAGGAAATGTTTCAACATCAAGAAGACAACATATAAGAGTTTTGCATACATCAAATTTCAAGTTTCGACAAATATGAATTAAGTGGAAAAAAAAATTCTGAAAACGAGAATTCCGAGTTTTTCGTTCAAAACGATACGATATGAAAGAGGGAATTCAACGCATACTCCAATTTGTCTTTCTTTTTTTCTGCAGCAAAATTGTAAGTTTGTAATCCTTTTATTATTTTTAAAGGATAATTTCTCAACTTCAAAAGTGTATTTTATTTAGATGATGTGATTTAAAACCTTAAAATTGTGTTTTATGAACTTAGAATAAACATAATGTTCTGCAAAATGATTTTCACTTCTTGTATAAAATCTTTTATATTGTGTAATGGGAAAAACAGGCGTTTTTGTCTGTGATAATTTTATGTAGAGTTTTAACAAGTATTAAGTAAGTCTCTGATACGATTTTCTATGTATTTCTTTTTCATTACTGATAATTTTCTACATTTAGTTTACCCCTTAATTTATGTCATTGAAAGCTAAGTAGTAAATTTAAAAACCCAAAGACGTTAATTTTATAAGTACTTTCAGTAACAAATTTGGAAACGAAACTGTTTAGTATTTAATAACCTATGATATTCAATATTATAATAATAATCTATATATGTAATAATCTAAAAAAAAAATAATCCATTATTTTTAATCTATAATATTCTATATGTGACATTAATAATCTCTATATATAATAATCTAATATTAAATTCACATTTAATCTATAATATTCTGTATTATATTAATGATCTATATATATAATAATCTAATATATTTCATTACTTTTAACCTACAATATTCCATAAAAATTCGTAGCCTCTAATTGCATAGTAAATAAAATGTAATCACCCGCTTATTATATACTCGAAGATCAGGAATAATCTCATAATATTTATGTTATTAAATTACTAAGGCAAATGTGCACTAAAGTACAAATACCTACCTTTTTTACCGAGTAATTTAACTCTTTAGACACAAATCTGAAATATATGTATTAGTTAAGTATTTCTAGAGAAATCTGTTTGATTAAATTTATCCCTTAAGTTTTCTGAAAATTGTAAGTAGTACCTTTATAATGTCTTCCTACAGTAAAATATATACGCTATTCCAAAACTTTAACAGAGTATAACTCCAGAAGTATTCTAGATATTTTGATAAACTTTCGATAATTCGTGTATGTTGAGTCAAAAAAATAACTATTTTTGAAAACTTTGACCTAAAAATTTATTTCTTTTCTAATGAAAGTGTTATTTATGATTTTACCAATACTTCTCACATAGGAATATCTTTTAAAGTCTTTCTAAAATCTTAAGAAATGCAGCAGTTGAGTATGTAATAACATAAAACATTACACAATCTGCTAGAAAAATAATAAAAAGTTTCACGTTAAGAAAAAATTTAATTCAGTTATCTCAATTTATCATTGCAAAATTCCGTCACACATTCTGGTTGGTGATGTTTAAAGTGAGTGCTTACCTTCGGACCCAATTTTTTTATAAAAACAAATTTTTGAAACAAATTCAGTCTTCCTAAAAAAATATGTAAATACATAAAAAATTTTAAATAAATATTGTGCTTTTAAAAAAAATTTACAAATTTTTACTAAAAGGGGGGTAGCACTGTATAAAAATTTCTAATACAATTATCATAATTTTCTTCATATACAACATACATATTATGGTACTCTTCGAAATGAACCAAAATCTAAGAGAAATATTAAAATACAAAAAAATTATAAACAATTATACATAATAATATGAAAATTTTGATATTTTTTAAAGTTTTGTCTTTATAAAAACGACCCTAAATGAAAGAATATTTAACCTACAACAAAACTTATTGTCCACTTTATGAAAAATAGTATAGTAAACATTCCCACAAAATTTCAAAACGTTATCTGGTTTGGTTCTTAAGATATCACGTATCTGGTAAAGATTTTCTTTCGAAAAGATAATTTTGAGAAAAACTCATTTAAGGTATCGGACTACGTTCGGAACCGTAATTTTGCAAAAGCGTATAAATGGATAATATTCATGATATTTAGTGTCCCTTAGATTAGAAAATGTATATAAAATTGTTTTAAGAATAGTATTACAATAAAAAAATTATTTAAGTACAATATTTTGAGACAAAAAATGAACATAGAATGACCCATTTTCAAAATATTCTCTTTTTGCGAAAAATGCTTCTATTATCATAATATTTTGTACATAGCTCAGTCCTCTGTACAGAGGCTCAACTAGAATTTTTGAAATATGTAACTTAGAAGTGAGTTTATCCATGTTTTACGACAACAGAGTGGAGAAATTTTAAGAAAAAAACGGATATAATTATTTCAATGGGTTGTAACTCTGAAAATAATGTGAATTTTTCAAAAATCTTAGTTGAGCCTCTGTACAGAGGTCTGAGCTATATACTGGCAAAATATTATTATAATAGAAGCATTTTTCACAAAAGGAGAACATTTTGAAAAAAGGGTATTGTAAGTTAATTTTTTGCCGAAATATTGTATTTAAATAATTTTTTTTGTCAAAATGTCTTTAAAACAATTTTATACATGTATTCTAATGTAAGTGACACTAAATATCATGAACATTATCCATTTATGCACTTTTTTAAGACCACGGTTCCGAACGTAGTCGGATACCTTAAAGTTTTATCTTATTACCCTTTTGAATAGAATGATTTTTTTTTAAATCACTATAGCTTTACTTCTATTTCTCGTAAAGGAAATAAAAACTGTTTTGGAAAAAAACTGTTCAAACTATAAGATTTTGAAATTAAAAAAAAAAGTGCTTTTTGTAGACGAAAAACGACATTTTCAAGGTAGGCAGTCACCTTAAGTCAAGCCACATGTTAGAATCCAGATTCCATTATAAGAGGCCAACCATACCGAATGATGTGAGCTGCTGCATGGTAAATATAACTGGTTCTAAAAGTCTTCCAAAGTTGTGGTATGGAAGTTAGGAAAAGTAGATACAGTAGAGTCCCGAAATCTCGGCAGTCTGGATAATTGGGTCTCACCCTTGCAGGTCGAAAAAACCCCACGTTCAGACTTTTTCATTGCTACTTTTAATGAAAAAATGCTGGAAAAAGATGAAGGTGTTGATGCTGAGGATACTGTACAATAGTGGCGTAACGTAGGGGGGGGGCCGCAGGGGCCCTCACCCCCGGGGCATACGAAAAGAGACGGCAGCAAACAGCGAAATTTAAATTGAAAAAAAATTTCAAACTCCAACGCGACTGAAAGCTTTAATACATGCACAAATGCAGGAAGTTCATTAGTCGCTATGCAATCGCATTCGTTTTTATGTTACTTAGGCTTCTGGCAACCGGTACTGTGTGAAGTCAATGATGCTCAAAATTATTTGCAAACAGAGGGACTAAATATCCATCAAAAATCCCGTACTTTACAGACCGCATCAGAAGTAAAACGAGAAGAATTCGTGGATGACGTTTTAATATATGCTAAAAGGTTTTGTGAAGAGCTTGAAATTTCTTTTGAACCCCCAAGACGAATCAGGAGGAAGCATATAATTGGCGACGGAAGTAAAGATGTTCAGTTATCGTACGACGATGACTTGAGGCAAACAATGTTTTCTTCAATATACAGAGTAACTGCTGAAATTCGAGAAAGATTCCAACAGTTGCAAAATCTAGCTCAAAAATATGCTTTCTTAACCCGCGGTCACTCGCGCGTGTTTTTGCTACCATCGTTACTCGCGGGGTGTAGAGAACACCCCAAACTTTTAACACGTGTATTTAAATATGAAAATAAAATTAAGTCATTATGATACACATTTATAAAGTGCAAGATGTTTTTTGTATTATACAAATAAAATTATTATATTTATTGCATATAAATGAGAATAACATTAATTTAAACTTAACATACAAAATTTTCATTTTAAAACGCATAGTTTTATAATTTTTTATAAACCAGTAAAACGTATATACCAGTAATAAATATACTTTTTAATTAATGAGATAATGATAGTAGAAAGTAGAAAAATAATATTTTAATCATTTTCCAAACATTCAGAGCAGACTGTATACATATGCTCAACTTCTCGCGGGAGTTCTCAGCCCCCCAGATAAACTTTTGAAGGTCATTACATTCCAATCGTTCGAGAAAGAGGGATTGCATCAGGCCTGTAGGTTCAATGACCTAAAATGTGCAGCTACAGAAAAAATCGTGGTTCTGCGCATTCTTTTTAGAATCCTTGGAGGATTTCTTGTTGCTGGGGTGTACAGAACACCCCGCGCGAGTGATCGCTGGTTAAGGCCTGAAGTGATATTGAGCATAGACGAACTTAACTTAGATCAAGCTCCTCAAGACGTTAATAATGAAGAATTCCAACTTGAGCGCGTACATCTACAAGCTTTCGTAGCTGCAACAAATCCAGGCTGTAAAAAAGAACTCATTAAATCCAGCTCTCTGGGTTCATTAAAATATATTTTTGAGTCCAACCTTGAAGATAGTTTACCAAACATTGTCATAATGTTGAGAATTTTTAAACATCTGCCATCAGTAATGCCAGTTGCGAGAAAAGCTTCTCTAAGCTAAAATTAATCAAAAATTATCTCAGATCGACCATGTCCACGTTAAGGCTAAGAAATTTAGCTATTCTGGCAATTGAACATGGCATACATATTGATATTGACAATTGTATAAAAGATTTTGCTATGAAAAAAACACGAAAAATGCATTTTTAATCAATACAAAAATTTAAAGTTTCTTTTTTTTTTTTTTAATTATTATTATTACTAATTTTCTTGACCAATAATTATTAAAATAGAGAGGCGACAAATTTCCAGTCGGCCCCAGGTGGCGAAAGCCCATGCTATGCCACTGCCGTACAAACTCTTAATATATCACAGTGAGGAACTAAAGGCTGTCGAAACCGCCCTTCAGAATTTTGAACAAAAAGATACTTCAGTGATGGACTTACTGTTCCTTCGTCGTCTTCATGATAAAGCAGCAAAGCGCAGAATATAGCACGAAACACAACAGGACATTACACATTTCTTTAAAAAAAAAAGTAGCTAATTATTCCAAAGTTGGCTACTTAATTTTGATTATAGAGAGCTTTATGCCATCATATAGTATTTTTCTGAGGTGTGCATGATCAGGTAAATTCTCCAGTATATTATGTATTCTATATTTTCATAAATGCTCTATGTGTTAAATCTTCCAAAAGAAAATCTAAACTATGACACCAAATCCCTTTTTTCAAACTTCTAAATCAAAGTAGTTTTAATTAAAATTCGTGCTATGTTGGTTAGCAATTTGAAATAAAAGAGATAAATCTTTTCAAAGATCACGGATCAGAAAAGAACTTTATTCTAACATTTATTCCAAATACAAGCAATCGAACCGAAAAAACCGGTGTTGCCATTCACAAAATATTAAAAAGTAATTGAAAAATAATAATCCAATTTTATTACTAACGTTGCTATAGTGTCTGAGACTGCTGTTGGAGTGAGAGTATGGAATGTTGACGAGAAGCGGCATGGTTCCAGAGGGGTTGCTGTGTTTTGGAAGGAGAAGGTTTTGTGACCCCGAAGAGTGCGGTCAAAGAGGAAGACGGTCCCTTGTTGGTTTTTGGAAGTGGAGGAGTTAAATTGTTTTGGACCGGAAGGAATGGAATTCCTTTGGTGACAGAGCGACCACAGGCGTGATCCGGTATAAGAAAGTAGAAGAGATAGTCTCTTGGGACTGTGTTTAAATCGATTGATTTGAGAAACGACGGACATTGTAGCTTGATCGGTATTTGATTTTAGTATTTAATCAAGAGATGATATATTAATCAAGATTATTGTTTGAGTTGATTTAATTATATTTGTATTGATTGATTTGAGAAGTTATTAAGAAAGAAATAAAGTTATGACAGTTGCCATCTGAAATTTAAAGTTGATAATATGTAATTAAAAATAAATAAATAATACATTTTCAACACTATCAACCTTCAGAAAGTTCGCACCTTTCCTTTGTTTAAATGTATTTGGGCAGTTTATTTTATTTTGTATTCTCAAACAAACAGTACATCCAAGTACAGTACAATATTTTCTGAGGAAACACACTCGTACTTATTCTTTTTCTAATCCCGTTCACGATAATCTGGCATATTGACTAACTCGGCCATCCTTCGGTCCATAGGCCGAGTTTTCGGGATTCTACTGTGATAACTATAGTTTCATTTTCATTACTTGGCCGTGGTTCAAAATAACGATTTCCATCTCCAATAACTCATCCTCTTATTGTAAAGTTAATATAAAAAAACTAGAATAAACAAAATTCAAAGATTAAGTAACATAAATAGATTAAAATAAAAGAAACGCACGAAGTTGCATAATGATTAAATTCAATTTTTAATATAAAGAAGTTTTTTTAATAATTGGGTCTTTGATAATCTGCAATTTCATTTCTTCATTTCTAGAAGTAAATTCAGTACAGGATATATTCTTACTAGAATGAAAATAATTGTGAATTATAAGTTTTGAAGAGAAGAAAAACAATATTCATAAAATAATGATTAAGAAACATTTTCCTCTAAACATTCTCTTTTATTTATAATAGACTCGGACTTACAGAAGTAGTTCAAAAATATGTCATCTTGTAAATACAACATAATAATTCTATAATTAATGTAACCCTAAGGAAAAAAGCTGCATTAAGTTATTAATTCAATGTTAAATTATCTAAAATAAAAAAAAACGTTAAGATCATTATAGTGACCAATAAATACATTCTAACAAACTAAAAAAAAATTGTTTAATATTACTAACAAAAGGTACTGAAACAAATGGAAAAAAAACTAATGAATCCAGAATACTCTTTGAGAATTGATACAACTAAATAAGATAATCTTGAAACTTTTGAGTATTATTTATTGCATTTAATAAAGTGATATCAACATTTCTTCTTTCAAGTAAGTGATTAGAATCTAGTTGGCTATTATTTAACTATATTAAATACTAAATTTAAATACTATTAATTGTGAGTAAATTATAGGAAATTATATTCCTAATAGTATTATGTTTACTAATATTTGAATAGAGGTAACCCTAAAATGTAAAAGTTGATTAAAACCCAGTAAAAACTACTCTTTTAACACCCTTTTATAAGTTGTCCTTGTATGTAACGGAATCTTAGAACTCGATTTTTACCCACTTGAAAAGATCAGTTTAATTCGAAATTTTGCACACTTGTCAAGGACCGATGACAATACAATAATTTCATAATTTTGTTCCATTGCCCTGATTAGGATCATCAGGAATAATTATTTCCAGATTTGGCGACTAATTCATCATACCCTTTCTGGATTTGGTGACTAATTGTATATACCATCTCCAGATTTGGCGACTAATTCCATATCCCATTTCCAGATTTGGAGACTAAATGATTAAGAGTAACCCTAAAAGCGAAAACGTTTTCTTGCGTCAGCAATTTCTTACCATAATATAAACAATTGTCCCCAGTTTTTCTGTAAATGGAATTAAAAAAAGACTCGTGCATGTGAAAAAAAATAATTTGTTCTTTTCGGTCACAAGCCAAAAATTTTTTTAAAAAAGTGTATGAATACATGATAGTTTAAAACACTAAAAACACATGCTTTTATTGTAGATCGAACTAAAAAATAAATTAGAGTTTTAAAAAACTAAAAAACACGCTTTTATGGTTAATCGAACTAAAAAGTAAAAAAATTATTCTTAATATATAAATAAAATGATTTACGATAAAATCAATGTCACTGCGGTAAAAGCGTGTGTGGGGTGCTTTGTACTACATTTTTACACTAACCCAGCATTTCGGAACAGAACTAGTAAGAAATTATAACAATTGATATACAGCGCCGCATGCTTTTACCTCAATGACATTAATTTTCTAGCAAATCATTTTATTTTATATTAAGAATTATATTGTCACTCCCTTAATCGCGTGTTTTAAATGAAAGAAATTGATTACAAAAATGTGCTCAGAAAGTAATTGCATTTCAAAAAAATTTATTTAGTTTTAAAAAAATCAACAAATATATATAAATCAATAAATGTATATTTTTACCACCCCTTTGCCATCTTTTGAGTTAGATTTTTATTTCCTTGAGAATAAAAAGTACTTTTCGACATTTTCAGCTGTGGTATTGATCGTATTATGAAATCTCTACTCTCTGACAATGAAACGGGGTATCGTAATGAGGGGGAAAACGGGGGAGATAGATGGAAAAGGGGGAAAAGATAGATGGAAAAGGGGGTCCCCCCTCCCTAACTTTCGATTAACTAGAGATGTTGCTCTTTCATTGACTAACGATCTAGTAAAAGATTTTTTCCTTATTTTGTTCTTCCTAAGTAAATAATTTATCACAAAACTAACACATAATTTTTATAAAATAAAGATAAAACTATTGATTTGATAGATGAATGTATTTGAAATATTTACAACGTAATTATTAGTGTTAAATTAATATAGCTTGTAATGTTACCTTTTTGTACATTAGTGCCTCTTTCTGCAGAGGGTCTTACAGTTTTTCAACTTAGTGCCAGTGTTTAGTATAAACATTTGAGCCATTTATTGAACAAGAAGAATTAATTACAATTTTAAGTTTAAGTTGTATACATTATTTATAATAATAAATTTTAACTTCATATATTTCTTTATAATAAACTCTGCAACTTTCTTTTGGTTCACCTGACCAAGATCCACGTGATCGTTTTATATATATCCTAATCTTTCCTGGAGTTTTCTTTTAATATTTTTTTTATTATTTGACAAAGAGCTAGGTAGTGATCTGATAAGCGGTCCGCGCTTATCGGCTTTACCTGTGTGTCTCTCACCTTGATTTGACTTAAGATTTATCCCTTTTTCCTCTAACTCACGCATTACATCTGACCCCTTCTTCCTACCATATTGCGACGCATTTGATCTTCGTTGTACGCTTTCCCAACTACTCGTTTCCTGACGTGAACTATTGCTCTCCGAACTACCTGTTCCTATTTCAATCACGTCACATTTCCTATGACGATTTATTCTCACTTGATCGACATTGACCGTTAACCTTTTTCCCGACCGCCATATGATGACATTATTCTTTCTTACTTCTAACACCCTATACGGACCTTCAAATTTTGGTTTGAACTTTGCAACAATTTTTTTTGTTGCTGAACTTAAAGGCTGCGTTTCTAACAAGACCCAGTCATTCACCTTAATTTGTACATCACGCCTGAGTCTATTATAATACTGCTCCCATTTTTCATGTTTAGCTTTTGTGTTTCGTCTAGCCTCATCAAACAATCTTTCAATATCTCCTACTGCAAACTCAGTTCCGTCCGATACCACAATTAATTTTTGCAATGGGGTAATCAACTTTCGACCCAAAAATAATTCCGCAGGGGTTTTCCCCGTCGTTTCATTCACTGCTGTAAGAATAGCATAAGCAAACTCACGTAAGAATTGGTCTCATGTATCATGTTGATCATTTACGTAATTTGCAATCATTTGCACAAGATCGCGATTCACGCATTCGGTTCTATTTGCCTGAGGCCTATATGCAACAGTCTTCACATGCCTTATGCCTAATCTTTCACTTAAATGTTCAAAAATTTCGGATATAAATTGGGGACCGTTGTCACATTAATTTTATTGGAGCTCCAAAACGCGATATAAAATTATCAAAAAAAGTATCCGCTATTACACGAGCCGAGGTCTTTTTAAGAGGTATGATTTCAGTCCATTTGCTGAAATGATCGGTAATTACTAATACATATAGATAACGTCTCACTCTCGATGTAGGGTACGGACCTAACAAATCTAACGTAACTATCTCATTTGGATAACTTGATACAATCGGATTTAATCAACCAGCTGGTAACGCGTTTTTATAATTATTAACTTGGCACATATGGCATGTAGAGCAGTGCTTCTCAAACTTTCACTACTGGCGA
>BMAV01001674.1:34009-80866 GCA_019973955.1 Trichonephila inaurata madagascariensis
AAAAAAAAATTCGTATTTTATGTTTATACTTTTAAATAAAATGCATTTTGTATACAATGTACTATTTAAGAGAAAGTTTCTGCAAAGAGCAAAACTTGGCAACACCGGAGCGCGTGAACTGATTAGCTGGAAGCAGAAGATAGTTTTTATCGTGTGACTATGACGTCACATGAGTTTTTGAATTGATTGGCTAAAATCAAGTGGCTTTCACTATCACGTGACTATGACGTCACATGAATTGAGCCCATTGTATATTTTACGATAAATGTTATTTGAAAGATCAGAGTGGGTTTCATCTAAAAAAAAAGTTGCGTAAAACACTCATACAAATGTACTTTTTTCTTACCTACTGATATAGTACTACTAAAAGTACTGGTACATTAAAGTATAACATATATTCTTCATATATTTATAAAGTAACATATAAAGTATAACATCACAAAATATTTTTCTGTGATGTTTTCATATATTTCTTCAATTGTATATCTTATACATTAAGTATAAGAACAACATAGAAAAATATTTTAAAATATTCTTCTACTGAGAATTTTTTAAGAATTTAAAATGCCATTTAAATATAATGTTATTGGTATGTATATAAAAGAAAAAGCGACTCACTCACTCATCACGAGATCTCTGGAACTATTAGACCTAGAGCATTGATATTTAACAAGCAGGTTTCTTTTGTGGAGTACAGATCCCTTAAGAACGAGTTTTATGAAAATTAATTCCCAAGCTGGGTTGCGGGGATGTTATAGACAAATATTCCTTTTTGGAATTATTAGACTGATTTGAATTATTATCTTGAAGTTTTGTAAGCTTTTATTGTTTGTTCAACAAAGATCTAAGAAAGAGGTTTAAGGGGAAAAACTCCTAAGGAGAGATTACCGTGGTGTTATAAAGGAAATGAAACCCGTTTTTGAACTATTAGAAACTAACAGATTTGAAAACAGTTTTGAAAAGCTTTTTTATTGAGTAGAGATTACCTAACTGGTTTTCGTGAAAATCAACTCACGAAAGGGGCTGGGGATGTTTAAAGGGGATAAAAAGATAAGTATATTTGCATTCTAGAGTTTATGTCCCATCTTTTGTAAATCAAGTTGCGAGTACTCTAAAAATATTTTTCAATACAACTAAAAATTAATGCTTGAACATAGAGATAAATTACTTGTATATATTTATATATACTTATTGAAGAATAATCCATTTTTATTTTTCATTTAGACACTTAAAAAAAACATATATAACACATATAAGCAGCAGCATGCATTACATAACATTACGATAAATACAAAGTACGGCGTGAATTTTCCAGAGAATCTCAACTTTTATACAAAACACAGACCGGAAGTTCAAAGACACACATGACTTCCGAAGATGTATTTTCTAATTGGACCAGATAATCGGATGAAGTTCATTATATAATTATTAATTTAACTACGCTGAGCTTTATTTTTTTTTAAAAAAATAAAGTTTAGATTATATTCCTTTATGCGGGTATTTAATTGTTGCTTATATACATGAAGTCCTGGAAGGTCAGGATCATGTAAAAAACTTGAAAGACGAAATTAGCGTGATATGACACACAGACACCACACACACAGACAGACAGACAGACAGACAGACAGACAGACAAAACACACACACACACACACACACACACACACACACACACACACACACACACACATACACTCACAGACCCACATACACACACACACACACACACACACACACACACACACACACACACACACACACACACACACACACACACACACACACACACACACACACACACACGCACACACGCACAACACACACACACGCCTGTCATAAGATAAGTAGGTTGTAGGTGTTCCTCGGATGGTAAAGACCGCAACGCCTCAAATACAATCATCCCGCTAATAGCACAACATTTAGGTAAAATTGAATGGTGGGGCCTTTTGGTGGTGGATGTTTAATCAACACTTGTTGATGTTCACAGGCTACATAAATACCTCTCGATACGTGGCATTTCTCCTACCTGCTTCCTTTGCCGAAAAGGATGAAATATGGGTGCTTATAGGAGGCCTTTTGCTGCACACACACATTACATCAAACAAATCAACTTGTTGTGCTGAGTACTTCCATGTCACATCTATTGTAGGCTATTTGACATCTCTACTACAAAATATTCCCTTTGCAATGATAATCCTTTCCAAGAACTGGTTTTCTTCGCCAACAGAATGATACGGCAGTTGCAGAATTATTCTAAGCGCGCATGAAATCATAACAAAAATTTTCTCTTATAACTAAATAGTAATTCCAGTATATAAACAGTAGCTTGTTTGGAAGTAATATAGAAATGCCCTGTATTTGAATAACATAGGAAATTTTAAATTAGAATTATTTGTTAAAATACATTGGCGTACAATAGCTAAGGAATAAATACAATTCTGAGGATTTTCAAAAACTACTGAACTTGTTTAATTAAAATTGGCAAACTTAACAAAGAAAATACACTTTTCCAGCTCAGGTCATCTGACTGGTTCAAAATTTCGAGGTCCGGTCGCCAAAAGCCCTCATGTAGCTGAATAAGGAGACTAATATTCACTCACTCTGAATTGATAAATACTTAAATTAAATAATCGAATTGATATTAGTATCATGTTGAGACATTTTCATCTTCTAAAAAAAATGTTATGAAGCAAAACGTATTTTCTTACGTCAATCATGCAATATCTTCTTATTTCCGATTCTAAATAAAGACGAAATATCATTTTACTCATGCATATACATCTAAATAAATCAGCTCAAAGAATAAAGACACGACTCTACTCGCAGAAAAACCCAATCTGATTTGAAAATGATATTTGACGGAATATATTCAATGACAAAATTTGTCTCGCTGTATTAGAAACCCTATGAAACAGCAAAGATTTTATTCCGTTTTTCGTTTAGAGGAAGAAAATGGCTTGTAACTTGATATCTAAGCGAATGTGTTCAGATACGAGTACTGCATAGCGTCTTCAGTTTCGGTTTTCATGTGGAGGCAGTTGACAGAAGCAGATTTTGAAATGCTACGAAAGCTAAGATGCGTCCCCGGAGTAATATCGAGATATCCAAGAAGATGCGAAGTTAGAGAATCTTTCTCTTGAAGGAAGCAATTTATTACGATACCGGATTTTTTTCGAGGTTTCGGTAAGGTTCACTTTTATTCCGAATATATTTTGTTTCATAACTTTATTCTAGCACATAATAAACATTCCTCTTTTTTACTGGAATTTTTTTGTTCCTTAAGGTATCCGACTACGTTCGGAACCGTGATTTTGCAAAAGCGTATAAATGGATAATATTTATGATATTTAGTGTCACTTAGATTAAAAAATGCATATAAAATTGTTTTATAAATAGTATTAAAATAAAAAATTATTTAAGTACAATATTTTGACAAAAAATGAACATAGAATGATCCATTTTCAAAACATTCTCCTTTTATGAAAAATGCTTCTATTATAATAATATTTTGCCTGTATTTAGCTCAGACCTCTGTACAGAGGCCCAAATAGAATTTTTGAAATATATCACTTAGAAGTGGGTTTATCCATGTTTTACGACAACAGAGGGGGAGAAATTTTAAGAAAAAAACGCCGATAATTATTTCAATGGGTTGTAACTCTGAAAATAATGTGAACCTTTCAAAATTCACAGTTGAGTCTCTGTACAGAGGTCTGAGCTATATACAGGCAAAATATTATTATAATAGAAGCATTTTTCCCAAAAGGAGAACCTTTTGAAAAAAGGTTATTCTAAGTTAATTTTTTTGCCGAAATAGTGTATTTAAATAATTTTTTTTGTCAAAATGTCCTTAAGACAATATTATACATGTATTCTAATCTAAGTGACACTAAATATCATGAAAATTATCCATTTATGTGCTTTTTTAAAATCGTATAAATGGGCAATACTTACGATATTTAGTGTCACTTATATTAGAAAACGTATATAATATTGTTTTAAGAATATTGCAAAAATAAAAATGATTTAAGTACAACATTTTGACAAAAAATGAACATAGAATGTCGAATTTTCAAAATATTTTCCTTTTATGAAAAATGCTTCTGTTATAATAATATTTTGCCTGTATATAGCTCAGACTTCTGTACAGAGACGGAACTAGAATTTTTGAAATATATAACTTAGAAGTGGATTTATCCATATTTTACTACAGCAGAAGGTAGAAATTTTAAGAAAAAAACGCTGATAATTATTTCAATTAGTAGTAACTATGAAAATAATGCTTAATAATAAGTTTTCAAAAATCCTTATTCATACTCTCTGGAGAAGTCTTTATATAAGCAAAATATTGTTATTATAGAAGCATTTTTTATAAAAAGAGAACGTTTTGAAAAACAGTTATTCTAAGTTAATTGTTTTCCAAAATATTGTATTTAAATAAGTTTTTTTGTCATAATGTTCTTAAAAAATTTATACATATATTCTAATCTAAGTGACACTAAATATCATGGAAATTTATCAATTTATGCATTTCTTAAAATCACGGTTCCGAACGTATTCGAATACCTTAAGATAACGCAACACGTTCAGAGCACTTTTTAACTAAAAAGCACATTCAAATATTATAAATGCCTTTTTTAGGACTCAGTACCATTTAATACTAATATTTAACGTACAGACAATATATTTAAAATAAGTTACCTAAATTTTACAAAAATCACAATTAAAAGTGAAATTTTAGCAATATTTTTGAAAAACTTCAAAGAATTTATGAAAAAAAAAGTAATAAACTTGTATTAGTAAAAGTATTACTAAAACAAATTAGACGCGTTTATCTAGAAAATGCATGAAAGCTTAAACATTTTATTTAAATTTGAAAATTTTAGAGCTGATCGAGTAAACACTTTAAGAAATGTGACATTCTCATATAACAAGCCATAACTCAAAAAGTATTTATATAATAATAAAAAAAAATTATTACATTCTTTAGAAAATAACATAAATATCAGGCTCGAAAAGTTTTATAGGTATTCATTTATAACGTTTTGAGTTATCAGACTCTCAACGATAGATTTTGAGTAATTTAAATAACTACTTCTTGTAGTTTAAAGACCCACTTCCCCGGCTTTTCTAACTTTATAACATTGGTTGTAACTTGGCCTCTCTGTAGCGTAAAAACAACGATAGTTCCATTAAATTAAATAAAAAACAAAAACATCTGTCTTGAACAAATTTGTTCATTTTCAACGTGTTCGGATACCTTAAATGGGTTATCTCTTAATTTTCTTTTGATAGTACAAAATAGACGCGGGGAAAAATCAGAGATAAAAAATTAATTCATTATTAATTATTTAGAACTTTTACTTGTTTTTGTGCTCTGGAAAATCAGTAATACCTCGATTTACACTACCCCGACTTAAGGTATCCGGCTACGTTCGGAACCGTGATTTTGCAAAAGCGTTTAAATGTGTAATATTAATGATATTTAGAGTTACATAGATTTGGAAATGTATATAAAATTATTTTAAGAATATTATAACAACAAAAAATTATTTAAGTACAATATTTTGACAAAAAGTGAATATAGAATGACCCATTTTCAAAACTTTCTCATTTTATGAAAAATGCTTCTATAAAAATAATATTTTGCCTATTTATAGCTCAGACCTCTGTACAGAGACTGAACAAGAATTTTTGAAACATATTTCTTAGAAGTGGATTTATCCATATTTTACTACAACAGAGGGTAGAAATTTTAAGAAAAAATTGCCGATAGTTATTTCAACTGGTAGTAACTCAGAAAATAATGTGAATTTTTCAAAAATCCTAGTTCAGACTCTCTGGAGAAGTCTTTACTTTATATAAGCACACACACACAAAATATTATTATTATAGAAGCATTTTTTTTATAAAAGAAGAACATTTTGAAAAAAGGTTATTCAAAATTAATTTTTTGCCAAAATATTGTATTTAAATAATTTTTTTTGTCATATAATGTCCTTAAAGCAATTTTATACATGTATTCTAATCTAAGTGACACTAAATATCATGAAAGATATCAATTTATTCGCTTTTTTAATATCACGGTTCCGAACGTAGTCGGATACCTTAAGCGAACCCGAAGTTTCAAATCTCGTCTATTTAGCCTTTGTTTGAGTACTACCAACTTTTTTCACCACTCTTCACTTCCTCTTCAGTTAATGTACATGACGTTTAGCTTTAATAACTTGTTTTGTATTATCTACGGATTGTACGTTTGTTATTATATGCTATAATTGTTATATCGTGTTTGCTTACATTGAAACTCTGGCGGAATCTGAATCAGAGTCTGATGAAATTGGTAACGTGATTAAATAAGTTGTCTATTTTTCCAAGCAAATAAATTTAGAAATGGATAGTGATGACGTTTTAGATCTGCTGGATTCCCACAATCAGGAGCTGACAATTGATAAGCTCATAGAAATGTATGAGCAAGACATTGAACAGTTTGGGTCTTTAGACCTAGTTCAATCAGAAGTTTTAGTGACGATTGGAAATTTGACAAGAAACCTCAGTTTAATTAAAAAGGGTAGCAAATTTTAGAAAATATAGACTCCAAGAAAGAGCATATTTTTTCAACAAAGCAAGGAATAAAAAAAATATTAGCATGCTACTAGGAAAATTTGCGGGAGAATAAAAATCTGTAAGCCGGCAGAGTACTACTTGTTAGATTTTATGAAATTTTCTACATCAAAGAAACTTTGGCTTGCGATTTGTATTTGTATTATCTAAGATTTTATTAATCATTTTTTTCTAAATTATTTTCTTTTGCCTTCGGCCCCAATTAAAAATAATACAAGTAGATACGTTAACACCCAGAGCGTACGCGCTAGGTGGAATTGAGTGATAACCTCGTACATCGAATTCGCGTAATTCGGTGTCTAATTTTACTTATAGATACACATAAATTATTTTTATACAAAACAAATTTGGCTATCATGTGGATGCTTCTGGAAATTACTCAAAACATCGCGGTCTACGACGTTAATGGATCTTTCGGAAAAGAGCTTGAAGGCAGCCGTGCAGACTATAAGCAGAAGTCGCACGCTGAAACTGAGTCAGTATTATTGAGAGTTGCTATAATCGATTTATTGTTTTCGGATAACCTTTATCTTTACGTATTTGTATTCTTAGACACTGATAGTTGTGTCTGAGCACTGAAGAAGGTGTACCCTTCTGAGATTTATTTTGCGAATTTTGCTCTGTATCCTGTATTGTAAGGATTGTTTTTCAACAATAAATTTTCATCTTTCCTGAAAAACTGTTTTGCTCTTTGTGACTGATAAATTCCACGAGCTCCGATCTACGTAACAGTGTTTTTACTTGCAGAAGATATTGTTGCAACGCAGAGAATGCATTTTTTCCAGGAATCTCTTTTATATATAAAAATAAAGTTTCGCCGTTTCTACATTAATGTAAATAAATTGTCTGTATAAAATGTTTCAGGAATGATAGGAAATATATCTCCTTCAATAAAGAGGCAATCAAAATTTGAAATTTAATATTTGGAAGTGTTTTGCATCACAATGAAGAGATTCTCATAGATAACATTCTCCAAGAAATCCTGTTTTGATAGTTT
The DNA here is from genome assembly GCA_019973955.1 of Trichonephila inaurata madagascariensis. Taxonomy (NCBI): domain Eukaryota; kingdom Metazoa; phylum Arthropoda; class Arachnida; order Araneae; family Nephilidae; genus Trichonephila; species Trichonephila inaurata. The sequence goes on from BMAV01001674.1 coordinate 41,628, forward strand.
TAAGCTCTTTTTGAACCAAACAACTCTTGTCTGAAAACTAAATTTGATTCTATGAAGAAAAAAATTGCGTCAGTCAGAGCATTAATAAATATGCAGACAGGCATCGAGGAATTTTGAACAATATCAATCATATTTTCAACGCTAAAAATGGAGAGGTTCAGAAATCGGTAGTAATATCTTGTTCAATCATTCTAAATGTACTTTTCTGTACAGAATAAAAATAGAGAAATTTACTTGAGAAGTAAAGCAAAAATAGATAACTGTAATATAAATTCCTGTTCTGATTGTATGTATAAGCTGAAAGAATTTGTTTCTGACGTTTATTTTTACCTTACTAGAAATATTTCTGGAGAAATAGTTACGATAGTTGGTGAGCATGGAATGAATTATATTAAACTATCAAGCCCCATTCCTCTATTACTTTACTCAGACTCTTGATCGTTAATCGTCTTACGTCGTAATATATCTGAAAAAATATTTATTGGATTAATTATTGCAGATTTCCTTCCAGACAGTTTATTTCGAAACTCGAGATTTGCAATACAGCCACTTTCTTTCAGGTAGAGTCATTACGAAGCCATATATTATTAGTTTGCAGATAATTTGTTGCTAAGTCTTGTTTTGTGTAGAGAATATAAGTTAATGAAGCAGTAATGGCTTCCGTCTAATATGATCATTAATCTGTGAACACTTATAAACAGTTCATAAAGTAATTATAAGATTACTTTAATTATGAAAATTAAGAAAATAAATATTCTAAATGCAATTTGAATGCATAAAACTATGTTACAACATATTCATTATAAATAAGTTTCAATAATTTTAAATAAAGCAATCAATGATTCAAATAGAAAAATATTAGATATATAAATGAGAAACATACTATTGACACTTGTAAAATATTACTTATTTGAAAGAAAAAAGAAAAGAAAATTAATTAGGTACTTATACATTTTTTTTTTGGTAACTTTAAACTGTTTTTAACTGATATTACCAGGTGGTAATGTTCAAATTTAAATGTATTTATTCTCTCAAACCTATGCAATGGCTTTTTTCAATTACTTAGTAGATGAAAATTGCTTATATTTAGCACAAACCTAGCAACGTATTGAATTGCGGTATCAAATTTGCAAAGGCAAAACACATACACTTTTTGCTTTTTTTAAAATCATTCCTGGGTAGATTTATAAATGTATGGTAATAAATAATGCCAATCTAAAATATCCTGTTAGTTCTTACTAAAACCCATACTGTATCAGATTATCATATGACATAGCTTGATATTGGGCAGTGTCCATATGCTTCCGAATTTGCTGTAAATTATACGCTGTTCACAAAGTCTGTTCAAAAAGTATCTGACCTTTAATTTAACCTCAAACAGCAGAGATTCTAAAACAGCTATCTACAGTAGTAGGTGACAGGTTAATGCACATGCTTGAATTTTTTCCCTTCCTTCCAGTCTACCAGTTGTTTCTTGAAGGCAGTCGGCGTGAGGTGCTTTTATACGTGTTCGTTGGATTTTAATTTCTCTAAAGATTCTCTTTAATTTCTCTAAAACTTTTTGTCAAAAGCTTAGTGATTTTCTTAGTGAAGTAATTCATAAGATTCAGCAAGTTTTGGAGATGATGCTATGGAGGTCACACAAATTAAGGAAGAGTTTAATCGATTCAAAAGTGGCAGCACTTCGGTACAGAGTGACCAGCGTTCTGGGAGGCCATAAACCGCTAGAGATGCAGTTTTTGTTGAAAAAAAGGAATGGTCGGATCTGATAATGCAGGATAGTCGTTTAACCGTACTAGAGACTAATGAACAAGTTGAAACCAGTACAGGTTCTGCACATGCAATTTTGTGTGATTATTCGCAGAGCGACAGTGCAAATGTTTCACAAGCTTCTTGTGGAACAGAAAAACTTCGTCTTGCAGTTGCACAAGCTCTCTTCCGGACACAATCAACTCTGAGCTTGACTTCTTGTGACTTCTAGATGTTCCCAAAAGTGAAAATGTATTGAAAGGATCTCGTTTCCAGAGTGCAAATGAGATAAAGCAGAATGCAGTGGCAGTGGGGGGAAGGCTGGGCTGAGTGTGTAAAGACGCAAGGGGCCTACTATGATTAGATCATAATCTCACAAAGTTACTAAGATATTTGTTATTGCCTAAGTTCAGATACTTTTTGTACATGCTTTTTATCATGAACACAAAGGCTCTCAAAACCATAACTACTGCTCTCCCAATTATTCGATAGAAGTGTGCTTTCGGTTCCTTTTTTGAATCATTACAATGATGTTTGCAGTCAATGGCAATAGTCGTGGTAACTTAGTGGTTAAGGTCTCGAACTAGGACCGACATGTCATTGAGTGAGTGAGTGAATATTAACGTCGCACTCTTTAGCAACACGAGGGCTTTTGGCGACGGACCTCATTATTTTGTACCATGGTCAAGTGACAAGCATGAAACCTGAGCTGGCACCCCTCTTTGCTAACTACCACACCACACCAAAGGGAAGACGTTTGATCTCTCGTCAGATTTAACATGAATCACTCCCTACACGGTGGGTCTCTAGTGGTACTAAGCTCGAGCTCACGACGCGCCAGCCACGATCAGATACCTTGACCATTAGGCTACCGCGACCCCAAAATATCATTGTCAGAACCGGCGTATCATAAGTGTGAGCTCAAGGTGCTACTGAAGACCCGCCATGGAGAAGAGTTCAATCCACTTAAATCTCTCTCAAAGCTCAAAGTCCTCACGTTAGGGTAGTATGTAATTTGGAAGAAAGTTTACAGTTCAGGCATTGTTCTTGTCACTTGACCGAGGCACAAAGTTATGAGGTCCGTTGCCAATAGCACTGTTGTTACCTCATAGTGTAACTTTAATAAACATACGCAGTCGTCGGGGCCTTCAAGATAAAATTTCTTCTGATGAGAAAGTACCTTTTTCCACTCGTCGTCACAAGGCATGATATTTTTTAACCCATTTCAGTCTTTCTTTTCGATGATATTTCAATAATGTTGGTTTCTCTTATTTTTATAAATTTCATTTTATTATTTAAGACTCCTCGGCATTGTCAAATGAGAATTATTTTTGCTGAATCTTTATAAAGTTTCTTGAGTTTGTAGATTTTTTTAAAGTTCATAGTCAAAATATTCATTAAATTTCGATTGTTGGCAAATCTTTTTTCTTCCAGGTCACTATGCTTTGTTTGAACCATCTTTTCTAATTATGACATTATGAATGTTAATTTTCAAGCGCTTTATTGAACCTACATATTTCTCTTTCAGATTTATAAGCGTTCTTATAAATAAAATTCTGACTTATAATAATTTTAAATAAATTTTATCTCACTTGTTATTCAGATAGCATTTTGGGAGTAACCTTTTTTAAATAAATCTTTGATAATGTATCATAAACCGGAACTTTGCATCTCAAGTGATGCTGTCATAAAATGCTAGCGCGTGCGTTTTATAAAAATTTTTATGTGATACAAAACATTCTAGTTTTCTTAGATGCTCTTATCTTTTCTAAATATGCAGCTTATTTTATTTTTAGACAAAAATATTTAGATATTAATAAAATTTCAAATTAGTTTTTATAGTTGCAATTAGTGCAGAAAGTGTTTCAAGATTATTTTTAAATACACACGCTAAAAATGCATGTTTTGTGTTATTCTTGAGGAAAGAAATAATTCGTCAGATGTTTTATAATTTTGTAACGCACTCCATAATAGCTCGAAGTAAAATTAAATTGCGTGGATGAATAAATCTCCCAGTGCAAATAATTTACCATTGAATAACTTTTTGGTAATCTGTTACTAGAATCAGAAGAAACTTTGAGACAACTTTCTTCTGTTACGATAAAAATATAAAATACATTAGGATAATTTTATTTGCGACTTTAAGAACTTTTACACACGTGGAAAGTTTTCTCAATTCATTACCAAGTACGCTACTGTACGAGTATTGCTCTTATTTTCTCCTTATTACTACTACTATTATAATAGTAATAGTAAATTTTCCATATTCCAAAGAATAAGCTGATCACTCGAACAAAGAGCAAGCAATGTATATAATAGTCCTGATAAAATCTAAAATTATTTAAGAATCATTATTAATACCTAAGTCAATGCTTGTCGAACTTTCAATATTCGTGAACCAGCCATAATTTTCTCATTGAGCCCCCTCCCCCCCTTCATACCATAACAATTTATTGAATTTAACAGTACTATATTTTGAAGCTAAAGCTACAATACGACTTTAACCTATCAACTAATACAACTTTAAGTGCCACCGGCGTATATAAACGTCTCGCTCAGCCAAAGCGTTTATTGCTCCGGACGTATATATACACCTTTCCGCAGTATGATCTTTTTCGTGCACTGCTATCCATAAAATTATTCCGTAGGCTTTGAAATGCAACAAAAGGGATTTACTTCTTTTAGAAAATTTGCTTATTTATTCCTTATCCCCCCCTATACATCGAACGTTTGCCTACGTGGAAAACGATCGCACTGGAGAGCAAATCGGGTGATTTTTATCCGGCAGTTAAGGAATTAATTATAAACCGTACAATATATCCAGATAAGTGTTAATTTTTGTACATAATTTTTTCATATATGACAAGCCCATGGGATCAATGGTAATTATTAAACTTGCTCTTAACTTATTATTGTTAAATTAATTATAAAATACATTTTGCAGTAATGTTGCATTTATAAGTGTATTATATCAGTGCAAATGTGTGTATTTTATATTTTATTATGTCAGAATGTATTTTGTTTGTTAACATTCAGTAAATTAATATTTTTTAAAAATAATCTTTTGTTTTCGACTTTTCAATATGCTCGTGCCACCTTCATAGATTTATCACGCTCCCCTCCCCCCCCAAGGGGCGCGTCCCACAGTTTGAGAAAGGCTGACCTAAGTATTACATTAATTTAATTTTTTTTTATTTTTGAAAATTCTTAAAATGTTTTTCATTGATATTTGAAACTTTTTTTAACATTGATTTTATATGAACGAATATTTCCCATAATGGGAAATATTTATTTCTGTTTCCCTTTTCCTACCCAAACGTGTTGTTAAAATTTCTAAGTTGTTTTCTCGTTAAAAAAATGGTATAATTTTGGTGTTAAGGAAATTCTTTTACAATTCCTAAAATAAAAATTGATTCGAAACTATCAAAACTAAGAGGAAAAATACTCATATTATTATAAATAATTACCACTTTTACTTGCAGAACCTTTATTGTTTAGTTTTTAATTTCATTCGCTAAATATCAGATGTACTTTGAAAGGAATCTAGAAAAACTGTTGGCTGAGTTATTTGAAAATATTTTAAAACTAATAAATCTTTAAAAAATGGCTTCCCCCCCCCCCTGTAAAGGATGTATTTGGAAGTAATATAAACAATTTTTATAACAAGAAATTTCTTTAAAAATATCGCTATGCAGAGGCTTTGTTTATTTTTTTTTCTAAAGTAAAAGTTATTCCTAATAATATTTATGAGTACAATTCATTTGCAGTTACTAATACATAAATGCGTCATATTGGTACCTGCAAAAGACAACTAAAAAACTATTTTTTACTAATTTTGTGATGAATTATTTATTCAACTTACAGTCATGATTTTTTTAAGCAAAAGTTTAAGAAACAATTGAAATCGAAATGAATTTTTTAAAGATTTTATTTCTCTTAAAAAAATATGCTCTTTAATGCTTGAAAAAAATAATGCACTATAAAAACCAATCTGTTTCAAAGAATTGTTAACAGAATAAACTACTTTTTTATATAAATATTTCTTAACTGTAGATTTCAATAACAATAAATTACTGGTCATCTGATATACAAATTCTTTTATGACGAAATCAATATTTTTCTTCGACGTAAGCTTATTAGACACAGAATAACAGTACAAATTAATAAGTGTAATTTAAACAAACTAACTTTTCTCGTCTCAAAACGAAAAACTTAATGTTAGGCATATAAAGCAAGGCAATTTAAGACTGATAGCGCGGCAATTATTATCAATTGGCAAAAATATTCTTTGCTATAGATTGGGGAAATAGCTCGTCTCTTCATCATGAATAGTAATACTTAATTGAAGAATATTGTGATTCGTAGTCAATTATTAGTACATTGACTCGAATATTTTTTTTTATTCCTAATGGGCTGCGGTTTGGTGTTTTACCACTGCAGACCTAGTACATTTGCCGGAAGCTGGTATCTCTTTTTAGTGCGGCACCATATAGGCGGATACCAATCACTGCAGGTTATTTTGACGCCCTGTTTTTGGCCGCGGTAGCCGAGTGCTCAAGGTCTCGAATCGTGGCTGACCTTGTCACGAGTTTGAGCCCAGCACCACTAAAGACAATGTACGTTAAATCTGTCTCAAATAAAAGCTCAAATGTCCTCCTGTTGATGTGGTGTGGTAGTTAGGAGAGGGGGTGCCAGATCAGATGTCATCCACGTCACTTGACCATGGTTCAAAATTATGTGGTCCGTTGCCAAAGCCCTCGTGTAGCTGAACAGTGCGTCGTTAATATTCACTCACTCATTCCCTCATTCACTTTACGCCCAGTTCCCTCCCTAGAGGGAGGCACCAGAGCTCTGACGATGCGTATCTGTATTGACACTAATATAAGGTTAATATTATTAATAATTAGTACATTAGCATATATTGCGGTCCTTATTAATAATTAGTACATTGACGAATGTTACAATTCGCTTACAACAACAGAAAATTAAAAAATTATAACTTAAGTATTTGTAACGTAATTTTTGCTCCATGTTGTCTGGATAGTTATTCGTCGTGGGCCACGAGATGGTAATACTGGACATACCGAATGTCCAAAATGTCCTAAACACGAGATTTAAGGACATTAAATCTATAGCAGAAAATGTTTATTTTTGCTCTCATCTTCCTTTTACAAGCTAGAAATATATTCCTGAGTTTTCTCTTTATAGCTGTGGAAACAGAAAAGCATCGCGATTATTAATAGATTAATATTCCGTAATTAATGATTAAAGTTGAATTGCTTTAATCACCAGATAGTATCTCTCAATTTTGCGAACACTGAATCACAAGGAAGATCTCGGCTGTTTTATCGAACTCTCAATAGCTGCGATAATCATTATTTATACACGATCAATCATTGTGACATGATGCTCCGGTCCCGGAGTTCTGAGAATTTTTAAAACAGGACATCATTCCAACTCTGATGTATCCCGAGGTAGAGATAATGGTCCTTCAAATTTATTATACTCTCTTCAGAGTTTATCTCATCCATTACTGCCATGTCACCATCGTATGGTCTTGTTGGATGATCTGTCAAGTAAAACCTACCAACTGCGCTGAAGAAAACACAATTAATTTCCCTATAACAAGCGATTCGTTTTCCGAAAAACATGGTTCTTCGAATTTTAAGGCCGAATGTTGATGATATGGGATTGTATTCCATGAAATTTAGGATTGGTGTTTTCGCAAAACCTTCGGTGAAGTTGTGCTTGAGAATAAAATGAAGGGAAGCAGGGTTTCGAAGTAAATAAATATTCAAAAAGAAGGATTTACTTGAGCCTAATATTTTTTGAGTCGGCAATCTATTTCTTGAAAAATACGGTTATCAGTGTGTTTTAATTCAAAATATACATGATTATTGATAATCCATATATATATAAATGGATGTTTGTATATATGAAACCGTATTACTGCAACACCGTTCAGCCGATCACTATGAAAATTGGCATGTATTTGTATATTTTTGTGGAGAAGGCTTTTAGGCTATCCTCTTTCTTGCAGCTCCCCCCAAGTGGCGCTACAGCATATCAACTTCTGTACCATTAAATCAATCGCCAAGTTGCCAACAGGGTCGCCAAAAATGATGTCAACTTGGCTCTATCGCCAACATTTCGCTATGTTTCTATTGTGTGTGAATCCCCATTATAATTTAAAGAGCGGCTTTGCTTGCGAATATTACAAACTTAACATAATATTAAACTAAAGTAATATTAATGTGTATTATACATCCAGATATAAATTACTTACACTATTTTAAATGTTCATTACACAAAATGTGTAACAATGTGTTACTTTAGTTGAGCAAAAATCAGCTTGGGAAGGTGTTTTCAAAAATCGACATACAAGAGAGTTAAGGGGCGTTATTAATAAAAAAAAATCCTTTTTATCAGCTATTTGATCTACAGACTTAAAATTTTAAAAATAATGGTTTTTTGTTCAACTGAACTACGCAAAGAGCCATTTTTTGTTTAATTTACAATTCATATAAAATCAATTCATTAAAAACTTTTTTATCCTTCAATCTGTATTGGTTAAATTTTTATTTCACCCCTACGAAGAACGAGTATACCAGCTTGTTAGATATAGAATAGTGAAAAAAATAAGCCTAGATAGAAATTATTATTTTTGTGTGTGGAGATTATGACTTAATTAATGTATCACTAACTTTGAAAGAGATTTTAGATTACATAAAAATGTTACTAGGTTTGTTTGAAGTTGATTTTTTTAAAGTATGGGAAGTGAATTAGTCAAGCTAATACTTCAAAAATACTATGATGCATCAGATCTTTGAGTTAATGTTTTTTCCAAAATTAATGCATTTCATAATCTTCACAAGCTTACGCTCAACGCTTACATACAGATCAGGAGCTTATAATTTTTTTTATTTATGTATTTAACAGTAATTAAATGTATTATTTTGAATTTTCTTAAGATAAAGTACAACATTTTTACAATATCATTGATTTATGTTTTTTTTTTCAAAATGAAGCAATAAAAGACTAAAATAAAACCTAGACTGATATTATATTTGTTGTTTTGCTTGAAAATTAGCTTTTTAAACATTTACAAGAACATATTATTTGAAATTAATATTTCCTTTATATATATATAACATTACACGCTTTGTTAGCTTAAAATAAAAGTTTCCTATGTCCCGAAATTATCTCCGAAACACCTTTTGTTGAGATAATTTAATACAGTCAAAATGTTTGCAAAATTATATCATAAAAGAAAAAGAATGTTCATTTTGTTTAACTTATTTTAATGTTTTATTTTATTATTATTCTCTCAATTTTAATGTATCTGATTTTGTATCTACTGGATTGTTTTTTATATAAATACATTTGTTTCCTTTTATTATTGACGATCTTTTAACTTTATGTCCCCTCAATAACAAAGAGAGTACCCTTTAACTGTGTATTTGTGTGTTATAAGGTATGTATTTTTTAAAATTTTCATTTGATTGTTATTCATTAGATTCATTAGCAACAGCCACAGCAGTAATTTATTATATTGGTATAATAATTAGAATGAACAAACTGATAATTTATCTGAACAAAAAAAAGAGAGGACTTAGAAATAGGAATTTTAAACTCTTTTTGCGAAATTTTAAAAGCCAGAAAATGATGCCTTACTAATTTACTTTTAATTGTAAAATCAAAATTAGCTATCCTATTCCGTTATTTAAAAATGTACTAGTTTTTTCTTTTATCAAAATTCTCGTTTCTTTACGTCTAAATTTTATTAGATACATAAATGAACATATCTTAAATTTGATATTTTAAGATAAATTTTTATTACATTTTAGTTTTGAGTAAATTTTTTTTGCACTTGTTTATTACAATAGAATAAAATAAATATTTATGTGAATGTAAAAAAAAATATTTACGTGCATTTTTAAAATAGAGAGACTAAATAACTTCAGATGACACAAGCAAGTTGCTTTACAAAGCTTTTGACAAATGCTAAGCAAACCAATCATTTAATAACTGATATGCATTTTAAGGTATCCCAACACGTTGAAAATGACCAAATTCAGACAAGACAGATATATTTGTTTTTTGTTTTATTGAATAGAGGTATATTTTGGCATTACAAAACATACTTTGTTTTGATTCTACGCTACCTAGAGACCAAGCTACAATCCATTTTATAAAGTTAGAAAAACTGGAAGTGGGTCTTTGATCTACCAAAATGGGGCATTTAAATTGTTCAAAATCTATCATGGCGAGTCTGATAACTCAAAATATTACAAATGTATTTCTATAAATCTTTTTCAAACTGATAGTTATGCTAATTTTTAGAGAATGTACTAAAATATTTCTTATTGTAAGAATACCTTTTGAGTTAAGGCCTGTTATTTAAATAATGGTCTCATAAAGAATGTGACTTTTCTTATAATGTTTACTCAATCAGCTCTAAAATTTTCAAATTTTAATAAAACATTATAAATTTAGTACATTCTCTAGATAAATGTATCTTACTTATTTGGCTAATATAAGTTTATGACTTTTTTCTCTGATTGCTTTGAAGTTTTACAAAAATATTGCTAAAATTTCACTTATAATTGTGATTTTTGCGAAATTAAGGCATTTTATTTTAAATATTGTTAGTTAAATATTAGTTTTTATTGCTATTGAGTCCTAAAAAAGGCATTTATAATGCCTAAATATGTTATTTTGTCAAATATGCTCCGAACATGTGCGGATACCTTAAGAATACAATTTTTTCCTCCCTTTCTCAATGGCACAGCATACTAGAGTGGGACTTAGCCTTCCTAAGAATTCCATTCCAGGCTGTCCTGTTCTTGATCTGACTTTTCCTGTTTCTGACATTGATAGTTTTCATATGTTTTTCTAGGCAATCGATTCACCTGAGTATTGGTCTTCCTCTTTTTACGAGTACCATATGGTCTGGTTACAAAGATCTTTTTTGAGACTCGAATGTCTTCCAATCTTACCGTGTGTCCTGCCCATTTTCCCCTTTGTACTGTAATGAATTTAACAATATCAGTCTCCTTAAACCTTTAACGGGCAGTGGCCAATACGTCTAGCCAATTATCAAAATTTTTTTCTTCAAGCGGGGGATGGATATTTAGTCCATCTACATGAGTTAATTGAAGCTAAAAAGCATAAAATCGATACAGATGGCAGGACAATACCTTTTTATTTTGCATTTCATGTCCCCTGATGGGTAGTTAAAAACAGTGTTTCACGGTGTAAATCTACAAATTGTATTTTGATTACTATAAATAAAATCTCTGACCTTTGAACAAAATTTCGACATGTCTTAAGTATGTTTTTCTTTCATCTGAATGAATTAAGAAAATTTGCAATTAAAAAAAAAAGGTTTTATTTAGGATTTTGGAAAGCTTTTATATGTGGCTAGAGGCTCTATCTACTGCCCACATAGAACAGAAAAATGAACTAGAAATTTTCGCTTTTCTCCACACTTAGAATCATGTGAGAATGTTGGGGGTCGGAAATATAAACAAACTTTGTTTACAATATGTGGTACACGATTCTCATGTTCGAAAATCTTTCATTACAGCTTTTCTGCTTGGAAAAAACGTTTTCATATCATAAAGTTCCACAGTAAATAGTTCATCAAATTTGTGAAATAACTAATTTACATTTTCAAAAATATTACTTTATTTTTAACCTTTTATACCAATATTAAATAAAATATAATATGTGGATATATATAAATTACAATGTATATTCTAAGTATTCTATATATGTTCTTAGTAAGTATTCTATGTTGTAAAATTATTTTATTATTATTTTATAACATTTATACATTGTATTTAACTGTTATTGAAATAGTAATTATACATAAATGTCAATTTTTCATAAAACGGTTATTGTAATATGATTAACTATTTCTGTCCTGAAATGTAAGTTAAATGTCCTAAGTGCGCAATGGCTATAACGTCTGGCCACCACCCAGGAAAGAACCCTTGATCAGATACTTTTTTTGTGACTAAATAATGTTTATAGGGGATGAGAACACATGTATCAAGTACTTTATCACGAAAAAGTGTGTTTTAGCTTTGTGCCCATTAAAGGGTTAAGAAGTTTATAAATGTTTAAATCGGTTCTTCTTCTACATATACCATCACATTTCAAATCTCTAAAAATGCTTCTAATGACTCTTCTTTCAAATATAGCAAGAGTATCCTTGTCTTTCTCGGTCATTGCCGACGTTTCTGCAGCATATGTAAGAAAGAGCTATATTAATGATTTATAAATGAGTAGTTTTGTTTTTCTGCTGATAAAATTAGATTTTAAATATGTTTGGAAGTCTATAACAACAATTGTTACCAGTAGTGACTCTATGGGGTTATGTCATTGAGTGTGTTCAGTTCAGAGCCTAGATATCTGAAACCATTGATAGCTTCAAATCTGGATTCTCCTATTACAAAATAAGGTGAGAATGCAACTAATTAGGATGTACTAACTCTGGAGTTTGAAAAATATTTAATAGAATTACTTGATTGCTGAACTAAAAATTTAAGAACTGTGAATTTTTTTTAAAAAAGAGATAAGTTATTAAATGTGGGTTATTGTTAAATATTGTTTTACGAAACAAATACAAAAAAAAAAAAAAAAAAAAAAAATAAGCAATATGAGTTATCGCATTGTCTCTGAAAAGGAATATTTGGCAGAAGTTAATTTTATATTCTTAAAAAATGAAATTATTAAATATTTCTGTTTATTTAATCTCTATTTGTAAAATTTACAATAATGTAGCACTTACTCTGTAAATGCTACATTATGCTTATTTTACAAAAATCTTCATGCCTTAAATAAGTAAATAAATAAGTAGCATGCATTAAACAAGTGGATCTGAAGGTACTAAATCCATTCTGGACATAGGAGAGAGGAGGTGTTTATGGGCACGAGCTAGTGATCGTAGTGTCATGGGTTCAATTTCTGGTGCCACTGACGACCCGCCATGTAGAGGGGATCAATGCACGTAAAATCTGTTGAGATTCAAATATTCTCAAGCGGTGGGGAAGTTAGAAGAGGAAAGTGCCAGCTCAGGAGTCGTCCTCGTCACTTGAAAGAGGATTAAAATTACCAAGTCATTCACCAAGAGCCCTCCTGTTACCTTACAGTGCAACGTTAATTTTACTCCGTCCCAACATAGATAAGATAGAAACTAGAATTACAGTCGTACCTCTTTTTAACGAACTCGCTAAAGCCCGGAAAAAAGTTCGTTAGATGGAAAATTCGTTATATAGAGGTAATTCTTTTAATATACTTTATGGACAACATAAAACAAATTTTAAATTCATAAACACTATATATTTAAAAAAAAGTAATTATTCACACCTTTTTGTAAATTAATATATGCTTTTTTTATATATCGTATCCATCAGAAAAGAAAGAAAGAAAGAAAAACTGCAAGGAAAACAAGAAAAAAGAATGTCGAAGAATTCACTGTATTTCCAATATTAAGAAAATAATTTTATACTAAAATTAATGGATTTTATAAGGACATTTTATAATTTAAAGCCTACAAGTAATATTAAACATACATTATTTTATAATTAGAGCACAGGACAACTCCACTGAGGGTTAAAGAGGATATCGAAGATGTTTCTAGCGAACTGGGCAACGGGGTTAAAAGTTGTACTTCTCGGATGAAATATCCAGAACTCTACTGCTCTCGACGATTTAGGATCTAATAAAACCAGTTCAAGATTTATGACCACCATAAAATGCGTTAAAAAGAGAATAACTTGAAATTTTTTTAGAAATGCTTAAAAAAAAATGGGAGAACAAAAATTGAATCACAACATAAAAAGTGCGTTATATAGAAAATGCACTTCGCTATAGAGAGGTTATTTTACGAAAAAAATCGTGGAATGTTTAAGTTTCCAGTAAAAAGTTCTCTATATACAAAAATTCGCAATTAAGAGGTTCGACTATAATTGAAAATGTGTTCAAAATGTAGCAAATTGCTTGGATTGTATTAAAAAATTGAAATTTATTAGCTAGTGACGCTATGATTTTTTTTATTTGTAAATATTTTTACATATAAAGCGTATTTTACTTTTGTTAGGAATTCACTTAATTTGAAAGCTTCAAGTAGTTTTTTCTGTAATTTCATATATATTTTTAGATCTGTATTTATAAATTAAAAAAAAATACTTAAAGTTTGTTGTAAATCATCTTCTAAAATTATAATTTCTTTTGTGCTTAAGAATGTGCCACTTAGCGGTTTTATTCCTTTTGTAATACAGCCAGGTGGCGCTGTTCTCTTGGCAATGTACCAAATTTTGGTAGAATGGCTGATTTTGGTGCTATAAATTGATAGATTTAGTGAGGGGATAGAATTGCGTTTTCCACATTTTCCATAGCTTGGAAATAAATTCTTAATATGATATTCATCATCCTATTATTGATATGTTATGATATTTCATTCAGTTCTTTTAAGTTGGCATGGTAGTTTGGTTACCCATTTCTATTTATACTATAAAAGATAATTTAAAAAACCAATTCGAAAATGGATATAATAAATTCCAATGAAGTAAAAATTGATTAAAAATGGGCTTATCAATATAAAAAATACAGTTATATTTTAGAGTTAAAAAATAATTTAATTAAATATAGAAATGTATAATTGTATAATTTAGTTAATTCGTTTTTTAAAAAAAGAAAACGTTTGTTAATTATTTTAAATTTTTTCGCCCCCAACTTGGTTATTCTGCTCAGTATTTTAATGTTGTCTTTCTTAAACATTAACATTTACTGTGGTACATAAAATTAAAAGAAAACATTATGACTTGAAATACCAACATTATTAAGAAAACTTGTATTATTATTTTTTTTCGAAAATTAATTTGCTTTACATTTATTAACTCATATAAATTGTGTTCAGTTGTTATGACTATGAATAGGACGGGTAAGTGAGTTCTTTTCTTAATTAAATTTAATGGAAAGCATTAGAATAAATTAAAGAACAGAATGTATACTAATTTAATATGTATTCAGTTTTATTTTGATTAAACAATGTTCTCTCTAAAGCTTTATTCTTTTGAAAAATTTATTTTTGTTAATAAATTTTCAAAGTGACATAACTTTGTTCCAAAAAAGTAAAAACAGAAGAATTAAAATTAATTACGTGAGTAAAAATTATTTTTCAAAATATTCAGTGATGATTTCAATGGGGATGTAAATTCAAATATACATTTCATTCCCACTTATGCAAATTAAAGAAATTAAAACGGAAGAATTAAATTAAGCACATTAAACAGAATGATAATAAAAAAACTTTTAAGGTTAATGAACTAGTATGAATGGTGTAAATTTCCAGTTTGATAAAAATGAAATAACATCTTTAGAAATAATACATATGCATAAGGAGTTTCAAAGAGAATGAAGATCTTTTCGTATTCCTGTTTTTCTGAGTATTTTATTATTATTATTAGGACTTCAAAAATTTTGATGCATATCAGTTTTTATTCAAAAAATAATAAACTATTCAACGTATTACAAGATATTTGTGGAATTTAAATAATATCTTAGTTTATTGCTTCATTATTCATTGTAAGAAAAAAAATATGAGCCTTGTAAAACTCATTTTTATTTTAGATTGTAAAATTTTATTCCTTTGTGAAACCTTTCTACTTCTTCCATACTCAATTGTTTATGTAAATATTTGTTCATGTAAGCACTGTTTATGTAAATTTACAGTTTAGTATAGTTAGATATTCTTATATATAGACGTAAAAGGAAGGATGTATTAATGTCATCAGCTGGGGTGTTTATTGCATTTCTCCCTGAAATGAAAAAAAAAAAAAAAGTCTCACCACACCCGCTATTGTATTCGATGTGGATTTATTTAACTTGAAATACTTCGAATCTGGATTTAGAAAAATTAATTAGCACACGAATGTTTGTAACAATTTTTATTTTTTCTTATTTTCATTAAAAATTAATATACTCTGGTTACTTTAAAAATAATAATTAAGTTGTTTTAGAAGAAAATATTTAGCTTAAATTAATTAAATTTTGCTGTTATCTAATTTTAAAGGCTTCTAAGAATTTGTGATTCACCCGCGATCACTCGCGCGGGGTGTTCTGTACACCCCAGCAACAAGAAAATCCTCCCAGATTTCTAAAAAGAATGTGCAGAACCACGATTTTTTCTGTAGCTGCACATTTTAGGTCATTGAACCTTCAGGCGTGATATAATCCCTCTTTAAGGAACGATTGGAATCTAATGACCTTCAAAAGTTTATCTGGAGGGCTGAGAACTCCCGCGAGAAGTTGAGCATATGTATACAGTCTGCTCTGAAAGTTTGGAAAATGATTAAAATATTATTTTTCTACTTTCTACTATCATTAACTCATTAATTATAAAGTGTGTTTATTAATGGCATATACGTTTTACTGGTTTATGAAAAAATATAAAATTATGTGTTTTAAAATGAAAATTTTTATGTTTAGTTTAAATTAATGTTAGTCTCATTTGTGTGCAATAAATTAAATAATTTTATTTGTATAATACAAAACACATCTTGTACTTTATAAATATGTATCATAATGACTTAATTTTTATTTTTATAATTAAATACACGTGTTAAAAGTTTGGGGTGTTCTCTACCCCCCGCGAGTAACGAAGGTAGCAAAAACAGGTGCGAGTGACCGCGGGTTAATTTAGTTAATTAAATATAATTCCTTTGTTCAAAATCGATTTTAAAGGAATATCTATTCATTATGAGCTTTGGAGGTATTTTAGATAGATAAAAATAAGACCAGGACTAATAATTTAATAATAAAGCTGTATGCATGATTTTTTTATTTCACATTTACACACTTGTAATTAATAACATCGTATTTTTAGGAAACATTTTTTCCCACACAATATGACTAATATATAGATTTTCATAAAAACTCGAAATGATCTTCATGTCTTTTATATATTTGACTGGAGTTTTGTTAAGTTATTTTCTTATTTATTTATTTTTTCTTATTTTTTTCTTTTCTTATTTATATTTTTGGAAGCTGTTATAAATTTGTTAACAACCATAAATTCATAGAGACTAAATGCATCCATAAATAGTTTCTGGTCTAACCATAATTTAAATGATTTACTCTTTTTGTCAAATAATACATATACTAGGCATCACAGAAAGATTAATTTCTTTAGGTATTACTTTTTATTAAGCCGAAATCATTTTTACTTCTTAATGGAGCGTATACCCTACCTTCTACCCTAAAACTAAGACTGTGACAGTCATTTTTTTGTTCAAAAAATAATCCATAAGGCCTTATTAAGGCTTACTGATTGAATTTTTCCCTTACATGTAACTGTTACTCCTTAAAAGTATCATTAATTAAAAATGCTGCATAACAGCGAATAAATATATGTGTGTGTAAATTGTAGATAATATTTACGCTTATAAAATATGCACCCGAATTATAATGAAACATTAAATAAAAATTTAAATAGTATAAAAAGCAATTTAATACAATTGAAAAATAACAGTACAGCAAATTAATAGCAAAAATATTTCTGAAAATATTAACTCGAGAGCAAAATATCGAATACATTACTTTAACAAGAACTCATTTAAGTACTAATTTACGATATCATCAATTTCTTAAAAAGTACTCTTCTAGTGTATAATAAAACGTTTCCTGAATCCCCTTACCTTCAGGGTAAGGCTAAAAGTTCCATTTTTACTTCGAGAATTCTATTTCTGAATTTGCTGACATCGAAAGAAAAGGAACAAAAACCTTTTACCCTTCGGATAGTCAGGAAGTAGATATAGTGCCGAATCTGGTATTAAAAATGCATTTTCTTTTTGAGAGATGAGAGGTAAAAAATCGTCTCTACTCTTCCGTGCCGATATTCCGCTGACATCAACTCAACTCAACTTGAATTCGTTCTCGCGCGGTTAAAAGGGGAAATTTTCCGTGCCTAATCTACTTGATGATATCTTCAGCTGACCAAGCACCAAATTTGTTGGTAGGTATTATATAATAGGCTGTTTGACGAGCATAGCTCCTATCTGAACTTATTTATGAAGTTGCTGTCTTTTTTGCTATTTTTGTTCCCTCTAGTTTTAGAGTCCCTGGCGTAGAATTTTGTGAGAATAAAGTCACGTATAAAGCCACTTCGATTTTACGAATGTCATCAGAATTGGTTTTATTATCTCTTTTTACTCTCGAGTTGCCTTTTATCTTCTGTCAAATTCATCGCTGAGCAGCTTAGATTCGATAAAAAAGGAACACTTTAATTGACCAATAAAATCGATACATATCGGATTGGAAGAGAAGGCTTGCTCCTTTCTCTTCTTGATTGTGTAACCTAAGTAAGGGCGGTTTTATCGAGATTGTCAAGGAAATGCTTGAAATACAGTTAATTAAGGAGATGAAATATGTCATGTGAATTATTTTAAAAAATTGAGATTTATTGGGAATTTTTAAGCAAAATATTGATTTTTTATGTACATTTTTAATATGAAGGTTTTAGAAACGTAAAGGCGTACCTAATAGTTAGTCCCCTGTATGTTTATACTTTTTCAAGATTATTGTGTTAGTTATAATAGTTTAAATTTTTAAAATGAAGAATGAATGAGTATAAGAAGAAGAAATAATTTTTAAAACCAAGTGAAATCTCATTTTTTTTAAACAATCACTTGAGAACTACAATACATTTTTACATGCTATACTATGATACCGATTAAAGAAAATACAAAATTTGGTTTTCCAAAATCAGTAAAGAAAATACTATTTTTTTTCGGACTTCTCTATAAGACCATAGTGAATTGTGAATTGTATTCTTGATGTATAAAATTTACAATGCTGAAGAAAGAGATGAAAAAAAAAAAAAAAAATTGAAAATCCAGTAACAGTTTTCTTTTCAAATATTTGAAATGAATTAATTAACATGTGTGCTATGACAACATTAAGGTGATCATAAATTTTATTAGAATACATAATTTGTCTAATTTTTTAAATGTATTGAAACTCAAAGTAATTTACAAAAAACCATTTTATAGCTCGCGGAATCGACCATTTAAAGAACATGTCATTTTTTTAGTCTTTGTGAAAAACTTAGAATTGTATGAACATTCGATTTTTTAACTCGTAGCTCATATGATCACAGTAGCTTCTTTATTATTTTAAAACAAAAATCAATCAATATTTATTTTTTTCTGGAATATTCCATGTATAACTAGACTTGGTTTTCTACACTTTCTACAATTGAGTGTTTTGTACCTGTTCGATCAAATTGTTTTTTTCATGTTTCGAAATTTCTGATTTATCGCTTAGTAATTTTTGTCTTTAAATATATTTGTTATTGCTTTTTTTATTGCAATTATATTTTCTTTAATTGATTATTCATTTCTTATTTTTTCAATTATTTTTTCTTTACTTTCTTATATTTTCTGTTAGCAATTAAATATTTATATACTTTAAACATGTTAAGTTGATCTGTTTTATAATTACATTAATTAATTTATAATAGATTTGCTTTGATGACTTTGTCTAATATATAATCCATGAGATGATTCAAAATTGTTTTTTATTTAATTCTAGGATGTTGTACGTTGTAATGCACAGTAGATTGAATTGAATTTTTTTCTTTTTCAAAATTTCAAAAAAAAAAAAAAAAAAAAAAAAAACTTGCGTATGTGGAAAAGATGCTCTATGATGTATAGATAAAGGGGAGAAAATAAAAAAGAAAGTTCTTATGTTAAGTAACCTTTACCTACATTTCATTCCCCAAGAGAATAAAATGTATTTATTTGAGCTTTTTAATGGCACAAAGTGAAAGTAATTTTGTTTAAAGTGAAACAGGCATTTTAGTGCGTTTTAATATGAGAAAACGTATGTTAAATAGTAACAAGAAAAACTTCAGGAATATTTAACAGCTCCTTAATACCAAAATCAAAAAAAGCCTACCGTCGAAAGTACACGATAAAACAAATAAGCAAAAGACGGAAAAAAAAAATGATGGAATAGAACCATTTGGCGGTGCGTCGAGAAAGAACTGGATTATGAAGTATCACAATGTGCACAGTACTACTCACTATTCAGTACGTATTCGTCAATAATCATCACTTTTGGTTATTTATATTACAGAAAAGTAATTTTGAGTATAAAACCATACAAAAATTAAGTCTTTTTCCCTTCTTTTTTGAAAAATTTAGTCCCTTAGTGGCAATATTAAATTTTGAAATTATTTTTCTCCTAATCTTCATACCATAGCCCCCTTTCAACCCAAGTAAGTTCCAAATAATAATAATAGTTTTCATCTGCTTCTACCCTCTGCAAATTAATGAACGCATTTAACTTATTATTACTATTAATAAATTAGCTATTATCTCATTCAGAATTAAAACTGATTACCATTAAAGCAATTATTATATCTTTACGAAAATAAATCTTAATAGAAATTTAAGTGGCTTCGTATTATAAAGACGAAGAGACTTTTGAATTAAATTAAATGGGATGCCATTACATTGTAGGTCCTACTGGTACATGAAGAGATAAATGTTAAGTTCCATCAGTATATTAAATATGGCTATAATTGGTAGGTTTCTAATACGTTATCGTTACATGATATGGACACTATATTGTGTCTCTAAATTAATAGTGTATGTAGCCAAAACGAACTGTCACCTGCATGTTGCAAAGCTTAGGCCAAAATGACAGACGTAATGTGTGGCTACCTTGCCATAAAAAAATTGCGTGAGGCTTCAATTTGATACCGTTGATTAGTGGCATTAGTAACAACACAATATTAATAATATATTATATTCTATATTTCGTAATATGTCGAAGTTATTCAAGAAATGAGTTGTAACAATTTTATAAAATACATTGAAAACCAGTGGAATTAGAACTATTTGCTTAGTATTGTGTTATACCGCTTTTGTTTTGGCATGCTGACTGGCCAAAATACCAGAACTCTCCGGAAGCCATATGGACTCACAACAACTCAATTATTTCTCTTGATCAAGAACAGGGTTCAAAGGGTTCACAGTCTTTGATATTCCCGTTGATTTGGACTAGCTCAGACAGATGACCACGGAGGTAAGATCAAGTATATAAAGAAGGTGTGGTGAAACTTCAGGATCAACGTACCATTTTTTCTAAAGAAGTGTTAAATGAGGTATAAACGTGCCGTCAAATAATTCTTACTTGTAATTATTGGGAAGATAACAAAACTAAGTACTAACAACACAAAACTCTATCAATACTAAAAAAATACCTTGTATAGTTTTAAATGTCTTAGTTATAATTCAAATTAAAGTAACGTTAGTGTGCTTTCTGTGTTTGCAGATTGGATGACAAATAACTTATATTAGGATTGTAAGATGTTATTTTTTGTAGAATACATGCGGAACTGTAGTCATATGCCAAACATTTTATAAGCAATTATTTATTTTTGCTGTGGTTCACTTTTTTGACAAGAGGGTTTGTGATTTGTTTCAAAATACCGTTTTACAGACGATGTTCTGCATACCATACTATTCCAGAACATAAAACATTCAGCGCTTTGTCATTTTTCCTAATAATGCCATGTTTCTCGGTCCACCGAATTTGAAATTTTCTGTTACACTTACTATCTTGCACTTTTTGTTATTTTCTGAATTAGCTATGTTAAATAACTGTTAAAAATCGTAAATAAAACACAGATAAACTTTAAAATACAGTTGTGTTAATGAAATTGACTTAGCTATGCAAAGGACAGATTTTACATCATAAGAAATCGCAGTCTACGACGTAACTAAGGTAAGACAATGAAAAAAGAGTGTGCTCCCAGCCGCTCCACGACCGAACACTCGCGTGTGTTTGTAATACTTCATAGTAAATTTTTATAAATTTTGAAATAAAATGCAAACCATTTTAATCACTGGAGCCCAAAAAATATTGTGTTGCGTTCCACTGGTTCACCATCCGTGATATAGAGAATTAATCAAATAATCAGTGCACATTTCGGTAACCATCATATAGTGGATTATCTTTTGGAAGAGTGAATTCTTGAATACGTAGAAACGAGATTATCTGGCCATAAGGATTACAGTAATAATATAAACATGTTGATGTCAATATATATTGTTAAACAATACCCAGACGAGAATGCTGTCTTCGCCAATTTGAAGATTTCGTTGTTAGCAATAGGGATCCATCGCTTCATGAGTATTCCTAATAGGGTGATACGAAGAATTTTAGGTTTACATTTTCAAAGCTCTATAGCGGGGAAAAGTTGCGATTAGTTCGTACTTAAGTAACAAAGAAGTATTATAGGAATCTGATAACATCTTCTGTGATCGAAAAAAGCATCTAAATATCAAATAAATGAAGAATGGAGAATTTCTGGGTATATTTTTAAGTCTTGTAATTTTTTTATTCTGTTACAACAAGTAAGGTTACATAATGAAAACTGTATCTTTATTTAGAAAATATTCTTCCAATCGATCAAAAATTACGAGGTCCGTCGCCAAATGCCATCGAGTTGCTGCATATTGCGACGTTATTATTTATTCACTCACTCTCTTCCTCATTCCAATCAATCAAATCCCACATAATATACAAAAAAATGTAACATTTTAAAACCAAATTTTTGTCATCATTTAAGAATACAAAATGACATAGGTGTCACCAAACAACTTCAATGTATGTTTTAAAAGAAGCTGCGTCTACATCTCAATATCAGCGCAGACTTATGCCCAGCTGGCAACGCCGTACGAGACTCTCATTCGTTAATGCCATTTACTCTAGTGTCTAGTCTTCCCACTTCCCACTCACGCCTCCATCTTGTACAAGTTGTCTATTATGTATATGTGTAGGCATCAATCTTTGTAAATGAATGAGTAGCATTCTGTGTTGTGCGTCGTATTTGACATGAATCCTTCTCGATAATGCTTAGTAATCTATTATGTTCAGTTTTGTTGTGAAAGGAATTCATCAACGCTCAGGAAAACTACTAGACAGTCCTTTGGAAGTCTTATATTTGACTGTCTAAGAGATTTATTACCAAATAAATTCCTAGATACGAAAATGGAAGCCGATGTAGCTTTGAAGAGAGGTTTCAGCCAGCAAGAACAATCGACACAAAACTGCATTTTCACTTGTCAAAAATTCAGTTGCACAAAAATTTAAAAAAAAAATATGTATTTTTGATAAGATTAAAATCCTTACATTTTTTATAATAGGATTGTTCATATCATATGTATCATTTATGATAAATATTGTTGGCAAGTAATTTTAGGAAATCTTCTTACACAACCGAAACAAGGAAAAGCTAGATTTAAAAAAGGATTACTATATGTATAAAATCTAAGGAAACCTATTAAGCATAAATGAGGATTAAGCTAAAAATTACAGTATTAAATAGCAATCGATACGAGTCTGACAGTGTGCAGCTATTGTTACAGCATCGAGTGCACTTCATGACATTGATTTAGTTATTAAAATAGATATTTCCAAAATTGTTGTCGGGTTTAAAATTAGAAGATAAAAGAGATACAGCAGAAGTGTCTCTGATATTATGACTGTTTTTAAAAAATAATTTTCATCAAAGTTCTAACTAAGTTGCATTTATTTTGACAGAAGAAAAGATCATACACATAAATAATCGTATCCCAATAATTTCGAATATTAAAAGAGGAACTCTTTTCTATAATCAAAGAACCATTTTGAATTATATTGGAAGTGTGTATGTAAATTTCCCCAAAAACATTGTGTATGTTTGTGTATACATGTTATTCAATCAATAATCTTAGGACAGATTACTAAATTGATGTACAATTTGTATGCTTGTATTAATGAAATGGCTAAAAGTGGTAACAAAATGATTTAAAGATGAGAAATTTCATGGTAAAAAGTATATCTTAGAGTTATTTTTAAAATTTGGGGGAACGAAAGAAATGTCTTCCGTTTTCTGTTACGTATGATAAACACGGTACTCGTGCTTTTTTATTAATGAACATAACATGTAAAATTAACCAATCAGTAATGTCAAAACATTTAGACGCGTATCTAAATTTTTAAACGTAACAAAAATGTAAATAATTTAGAAATAAAGGATTTCAAATACTGTAAATGCAAAGAAGTAGTATCAAATGGTACAACGAATAGTTATACATTTTGATTGCACAGAATTTCATAGACATATTTTATTTCAAATTTAAGTCGAGAAAGACGCAAGTGTAAATTTTCAATCTAATTCTTATTAACAATTAATAACACTAAGACAATAATACTTTTATCATTCACATTTTAATATCAGTAAATATTTATTTTCATTTAAATAGTGAAGGTTTTTTAACCAAAAGATACCTATCATGTTTTCGATTCGAAAACAACCTATTTTAAGTAGCTAATAACATCTCAACAGAGGATAAGAATAAAAATAAATGATATCACTAAAAAGCTATGCACTACCTTATTCAGAATGTATATTTGTTATTAAAAATAGTAAATGTTTACTCCGACGGAAAATTCGAAAGTTGATAACATAACGCTTCTCAAATTTCTTCCTCTTCCTGCATCTGGAAATATTAAACACATGTTTACTCGAGTGATTCGAGTTTTTAGAAGCAATTCACTTAGATATTTATAAGTTGTTCAAGTTCTGTAACTGAGGGTGAAAACACGTCTGGTACAACTAAGGCATTTTTTACATTTATATGAAGGAATTATTAATGGTTTTTTGGTCTTTATATAAAATTACAGTATAATGTGTGTGCGCGTTTACTTTTAGAAATGATGGCTTTTTAATTTTTTTCTTGGTGTAGTGTGTGGTAGCTAGGAGAGAGGGGAGGGGTGCCAGTTCAGGTGCCGTTCACGCCACTTGACCATGGTTCAAAATTACGTGGTCCGTCGCCAAAAGCCCTCGTGTAGCTTAACAGTGCGACGTTAATATTCACTCACTCACTATTCTTAATTTTTTTCATCCAATTAACAAAATGCTACTCAATGACTTTTGAATGATGAAAAAACCAATAAGTTCCTCTCAAAGTAATATTTTACAGAGTACCCGGAGAGAGAGAGAGATTTACTTTTTTATATTCCTTTTAATTCGAATAATTTGAATGTATTTTAGAATGTATGTATCTTCAGAATCCATATGGGGCATGGTTATACCCTTTTTCTTTAGTTGCAGTCTCGCCTATTGCCTAAATATAGTTATTATCATCATTGGATTCCATTAATTCATTAATTTAGCCATTTTAATTGAAAAAGAATCGATAAATATCTAATGCATTTCGTTTAGTTATTTTTGAATTTAAAGCTAAGAAATATCTTCTAATAGTCGACGTGGTAGCTTAAAAGAAGCGTAAGCCCACTTTTCAGAGTTCGATCCCGGCTGGAAGCGATAGATTTTCTAGATGCGAAATAAGCACACATGTCACATGATAATGTGGCATGCAAAAGATACCTTGAGTATCAAGTTCATCCTGGTACTCTAGGAAAAATTTAAATCACGGAAATATTTAGCATTCAACAAGAACTTGAACTAAATTTAGTTTAAGCGTCCAAATTTGGTAGCGAAAGCCGCCACTAGAGGGTGCCACCACTGAAATAGCTCTTACACTTGGGTGAGTTCCCATGTTTATAAAGCACCGTGTGCAAAAATTCTGGCCTTTCACCATCTCCCAATCTATTTTACATTTATACTAATAAAAAGGAATCCACCAGTTATATAGAGATTCAAACATTACACGAACTTATTTTGTAGAGAGATGCAACAAATAATAATCTTTTTTCTATATATCTTAACAAGTCTTATGTTACTGCAGATAAAAAATATCAATCAGGGATTTTCATTCTTATATAGAATTTCTAAAGTTTTATCTTCTGTTTCACGAACATAAGTTGTAGCTTTTCAAAAATCCTCTAAAATGATATTCTTTATCCTTGTGTCTGAGAAATTCAGTCCATTATACTTCCATGTAGTGTTTAAAATTGCCTTTTGTATTGTTCTATTGGGAATCGAAATCAACCCAACGAATATTTTAAAGAATTTTAATAACATTTCCGTTCAGTTTTTAATTAATTTAATGAGTTGTATAGAAGTTTAAATAAAAACTTCGCAGTTACAAAAATTGATATAGTGGCAATAATTCACTGGTGTTCAAAATTACTAGAATGTTTAGGTTTTGTTGATCATTTTTGGAACTACTAGAACTGTGTTACTTTTTATGAAATGTGGTATGTACTCATGTATAGGGCTGATATAATCAAAGCAATAATAATCTAACATTTAAAATAAACGCGCGTGATCCTTGCATAGCACTCATCGAAGTCGGAAGGTATGAAACAGCAGTTGCAGTTGGTTCATAGGGGTATGGTCCCCTTTTTCAAACATCACTGACACCGTGATTTGGTACCGAAAGTAAGGAATTTTATGAGTTCCTGCGGCAATTAATCCCACTTGTTTGGTAACTCTGTTTTCATGCCTTGGATGGTTCTCGGAGGGGATTTTCGAGTTGCAATTGCTCTCCACAGAGCTACCAGGGGTATTAAACCTTTTTTTCTGCTGGGCCGCAAACATATATTTCCATTTCACGCGGGGCGCATCATGGAGAAAATGAGGGAGTGGGGGCTTAAAATTTAAAAAACTGTTAAAAATATTTTAACTCCGGTTTTACTTTTTATAATTACTATTGTTTAGATTTTTTTTATTTTTGTCACTTACACTGAATTAAAAGCATTTAAGAAACACTCCTTCATAATTTCTGTGTCAGTAAACAGTTTCATATGATTACCAACAACATTACAAACTTCATAAGATATCTTTGTAACTGCTGTGACATTACTACTGACAAAACACTTTGTTGTTGTTGCAAAGCTTATCCGAGAAAGTCTATTTATTATCTCTTGAAAGAGATCTTCGAGGAAAAGTGTCATTGAATGAGATTCCTGTTTATTTGATTTTTTTAAATACAGCGCTTTCGGGACAAATCAAACAATTACTGATCGATGTTTGTTTCTCACTACAAAATAGTCCTCTTTCCAATCGTCTTGAAACGATATATTTTCTTCGAATATTTTTCGTTTGCAAGATATGAAAAATAGTTAAAAAAATTAATTCCACCCATAAAGCTGTCACTACTCCACTGTTGTCTGTTTTCACCAACCGTATAACCTTTACAAATAAAAAAAGAATATCAATTCGCACTCGCACGACTTTGACAGCAAAAAGCAAAATTGGTATATTTGATTTCTTGACACCAAATTTTTAATATATTGTTCTTAAATAAGTGAATTTTTCAGAGCAATGGGCACTAACCGGGCCACTTAAAAGGGCTCGGTGGGTCGCAGGTTGAGTGACGCTGCTCTATACGGATGATGTCTGGAGATCTAATTGGCCAATTCTTTCGGCGAATATCCTCACTTTCCAGAAATTTATTGACCAGATGAGCTCTGGGCCACACGTCGTCATTTATTAGAACAAAATCTAGGCCAATTGCAAGTGTTAAAAGGTGAATATAGGGCTCCAAGATATCATCCCTACACCTCACAGTAGTCACAGTGCTTGTTGCAAAGACATAGAGGTGTGTGCAGCCATTCAACGTAATACCTGCCCATACCGTCAAACCTCCGTTATCGTAATGGTCCAGTATTTGGACATGGGAGGGCTGGCAGCTAGTTCCTGGTTCTCTCCATATATTCTCGCCGTAGTTTCATATGGAGAGAACCAGGGGCCCTCCAGGGTCTGTTTACTGAAAGGGGGAGGGTATACCCTCTAATAACCAATTCTTTTGTTATATTCTGCAACTGCCATTTCATGCCTTCTGACTTCGATGAGTGTTACGCACGATCATGCGTATGTATTTTAACTTCTGAATGGTTATTGTTTTGCATTATATCATCCTTATATGTATATTAAATTTATTAAAATCTGTTTAGTATTTCTAGAGATAATCGACAAAATCTAAGAATTCTTTTAATTTTGAAGACCAGCGTATTTTTTTTTCAAAGATAAATTCTTTGCCGAAAGGAACTTAGATATTGGGTTCTTATTTTCTTAACATAGTTACGAGCCATATTATCATCTGTGTTACAAAATTATAACATTTAATTTGTATGTAGAAACAATAAAATGAAGCAGTTAGTTCATCTGAAAATTAAAAAATGTTTCAAAAAGTGATATTATTAATTTAAGTCATATATCTACGGGGTTAATTGTAAAAATATGGGGCAAATCAAATGATTATAACATTAAATTTTTTCGTCCATTTCAAGAGAACAAAATTATTTAATTCTTCAAGTCAAAAATCGCCATTTTTAATTAAAAATTTACAAGCATTTGTATTTTTTAAGCAGATTAAATAATTTTAAAATTCCAGACTATTTTGATAAATAAAACATGATGCATTTGCTGTAATTATCTTAAATAGCTTTAAAATATATCAATTTAAGGTTGAATAAATAAATGCTTATAAATGTGGTAAGAAAAATTAAGTAGCTGTCAAAACAAATTTTTATTTATAACCGAAGTACATAATTGATAACTTTGAGATAAAAATTGAGAGTTGTATGAATTTGACCATCATTTTTAATTTGTCAGACAATTGAATATTTTTAAATATTTTCAGGTATTTCTGTTTTAAAATTTTGACTCTGTTCTAAATTAAATGCTGTTCAAAGAACTTATAATTAATTGCATAATAAGGGTTCGATCGCTCTCTAAATTTTACAAAAAGAAACTGCCACTGAAATGCATATTGTTACTGTGTTTTGTATTATCTTATAGGTCGAAACTTGTGTATAATTTTTATTTTTTATTTATCTGCAACTTGATATTTAATTGATCTACAAAACTGTAAAGAAAGAGTTAATGGCGATGTCTGCATTATCCTGTTTGTTGGTTTAATTTAAATAAGTTTTCATATAATTAAGATTTTAATTATATTCTCAAAGACTTTTGAGTATCGTAATAAATAGTTAATGACTCCAAAGAGTCACAATTTTGATGCATAGCTGAATTATATACAAAAATTTATTTTTATAATTATTCTTATTCATTCATTTTTTAAAAAAATATTGAATCGAATAAGATAAAAAAAATATATATAAAATTAAGAAAAAGCATGAGAGAGTATTACAAAATTTTTTGAACAAATTGCAAGAGAGCAAAACTTCCTATCTATCGCTTTTTAATTATGCCTAAATAATTACTCCATATGGCTTTTTTAACTTAATAAATGTCCGAAAAAATAACTTTTAATGTAAACTTCGGCTTAAATTCTCTTGAAACACATTTTATGTTTATAATGCTCTTATAAGTAAACGTAATTGGAAGTGATCTTTAGGTAAGATAAACGATTCATTTAAGCCTGATTTATGGAAATTTAAAATTTATAAAATTATAATAGCTTATTTGAATTAAATATTTTATTTATTAAACAATAGAAATAAACAATAGAATTTTCAGGATGTTCCAGGATCATAGAAACAAATTTTAAGGGAAGGTAGGGGACATCATAAACCCCACTGGCTGAGGGGTAGTGTATCGTACTTCCACACCACAGGTATGGGGTTCGAATCTCGGGCAAGGCAAGATAGACTCAGCCTGTCATCCCATCAGTGGGTCGATAAAGGAGTACCAAGCTTGCTTGAGAAGTTAATACAGGGGGTTTCTTGTTAGACTGGCCACTTGGCTGAAATATCTACACGTGCTTCCCTGCACCTACGGTCTCAAAAGCTGAACTAGGTACAGTAGGCCTTGGATCTCATGGGCTGTTGCTCCACTGAGTTCAGTTCAGGAAACATCATTAGGATTCAGATTTACATAGCAACCCATGGCCGGAAACGACTTTGTTGGGCTCAAGGCGGTGTTGTTCACAAAAGCATTTGAGGAAACAAACCTGCTTTACTGCAGTCATTTGAGCTGTCGTCGGCAGCAGAGGAGTATTGAATTTTTTATGAACACCGAGCTGGCAGATGTGCACCTGATTTACGAGTTTGCACAAGAAAATGCACGAGCAGCAGATAGATTGTTTCGCGAAAGGTACCCACAAAGAAATGCATCGGACTTTCAGATTTTTGCTAATTTTCATCACAATTTGTGTAAATATAGATCATTACGAGGTAATAGGCATAGTGAGGGTGGGTCACGTGTGATACGAACTCCGAACATGGTACTCGGATTCCTTCGAACCGTATCCAATACATTTTTCTGCATACATCAGGGTTTCTCAAACTGTGGGGCGCCCCCTAGGGGGCGTGACAACCTTACGCGAGCATAATGAAAATTCGAAAACAAAAGATTATTTAAGAAAATTATTAATTTATGGAAAGTAAACAAACAAAATACATTATGACATAATAAAAAATTAAATATACATTTACACTGATATAATACTCCTATAAATGTATCAGTTGCACAATGTATTTTATTATTAGTTTAACAATACTAAGTTAAGAAAAAGTTTAATAATTACCAGTATTAAATTATATTAAAAACATTAACATTTATCTGGATAATTTGTATGGTTTATAATAAATCCCTTAAATGCCGATTAAAAGATAAGCAAATCGCTTCCGTATGTGATGTATTGGGGGGAGAGAAAAGGAATTAATAATCAAATCCTATGAAATTAATAAATCCTTTTCAAACACTGTCAATCTATTTTTATTACCTTCCAAAGTCTTCGGAATAATTTTCTGGATTAGCACACACAGAAATGATCGTACTTCGGAAAGACATATGTATGCGACCAGGGAAATTATCGTTTTAGTTGAGTGAGACGTTTATATACGTCGGTGGCACTTAAGAGGTTAAATTCATGTTGCAGCTTTCGCGTCAAAGTATAGTGTTATTGAATTTAATACATTGTTGTTGTCTGGAGGAGGGGGGGAAGCGTTGAAAATTATGATTAAATTTTGGGTCGCAAACAGTGAAAGTCTGAGAAGCACTAGCATACATGGAACAAAATGTGTTTTATATTGTAGTCCGCAGGAATGTGTTTCTCGACCTCAGTATGCCTATTTAACATCGTAATGATCCATATTCCACACTACTCTGCGGTTCCTTAAACGCTCTTGTGAACAACGCCACCTAGCACCTAACGTAGATGTGTCCGACTATGGGTTACAAATCTGAATCCTTGGGATGTTCCTTATTTCCTCTTAACGATTGCCTTTATGGTCCTGGGCACCATGTAAATAAAAATTGATAAGGATTTTTTTGTAATTATATATAATTGGTATTATTTATAAGTATAGTGTACTTAAAAATATTAAAAAATAGTAATGCCTTTTTAAAAACTTATAAAAAGGAAAAATAGTTTTACTTACAAGACCATTTAAGAAAACATCTATAGACTATTTTTTTAAATTCATGCTTAAAAACCTAAAAAAATGGGAAAAGAATTAAAAAAATTTATATGTTGTTTCTTATAAAAAAGGAAATGGTATTTTTCTTCAAGCATAATGCTCAATAAATAAAAAATGTGCACCTTTTTGGGAAAAAAAGAATACATTTTAAGCTTATTTCCTTTCTAATAATGGTAAGTGAAATCATCTCTATATTCTAAAATGATATTGAAGGAAACTTTTGTCCTTTATGTTTTGTGTGCTTAGCAACAAGTATATAAATAAGATAAATACTTTTTATAAGAAATACTAAGGTTTCGTTTAATATTTTCAAAATTATTACTATAATATTACTGTATGTTAAAAACACAAATTATTAACTTCTACCATTATGAATGCTAAACTGTTTGATACTGAAAATTAATTAAACACGTTATTTTTTTACATCCTGATAAGATAAAATCAAAATGTAAACCTGAGAAAATTTTCGTATTCATCATTCTATTTGTGACATCTGTGTATGTAGATTTGTGTTATTACCATAGTATTTTTAGGCTTCATATTTTTTTAAGAAATATTTGTAGTCTTACAAATAAATTTTTATGCACTATTTACTCTTTATTTTCAACCAGGTAACATGGGAAAATATAGGGAAGATTGGCAAATTAACCCCTTGTGTAGCAGACAGTGTGTTCTAGTACCCTCAAAAATACCCTTGACCCCCAATACCCCTGACTTTACGACGCACTTTCATTTTTCCTTTGATTCTGATTAAGGGGCACGTTCGTTCGTGTTACATTTCACTTTCTAAAGTTAGTATAACTACTTTTGTTGTTTTTTAAAAAATTTTCTTGTCAATATGGCATCGTCGTTGGATTTCAACGAAACTGATAATGAATGAGAATATTTGCTGGAAACCGATGAATACGACTGTCACTATGATACGGATTAATCTATTTGTGGTGAAGATGAAGAAATAGAACAAAAAGATAATACACTTATATAACATATGTATAAAGCTTTTTGTTCGAATGAACATTTCGAGCAATTCCGCAAATACTTGTAATTTTAATTCTAATTTGCCTATTTTTTCAAATTTTTGTAACCCAGACATTTTATAACTTAACTTTTGTTCTGTTATACAATCCTGATTAAAGAAAATGTACCTTATAATGTTTCTGTGCTGGTTACACTGATTGTATACCAAAACAAGCCGTGTATCCATGTGAGGTTACAATGGGATTTTGCTCTATACATAAACCACAAATTCGTATACCTAATATAAAGATAACACACTATTTTAGCCATTTGCCAATGACCTAATCTTGCATGTTATACTTTTCATATTGTTTGGATTTAAGTCAAATTTATATATCAATTTAATTTATCATTAAGGGTTAATGTATATGTGTGTATACATATATATGTATAACAACTGTCCAGAATGAAATTCTAGAGTTTTTTTTAATTTAAAATAAAGTATAGATACAACGCATATGTGAGCTACTACAACTTTACTACAATTTCTTAAAAATCATTTTAGAAGTTAAGCTTTTTTTTTCTGCATAATTTGGGTAAGAGTAAAGATGCTATTTGTTGAAGGTTCCTATTTCATGATAAATATTACTAAGAAAAGATATATACTTATTATATTAACACACTTCTTACTTTGTTTCTCTGAGAAAAGGGAAAAAATTGTGACTTGTTATCTAAAGACCATAAGTCAAATCTAAAAAAAGTTTTCTTATTTTGGGTTAAATATGTTTTGTTATGACTAATAATTAAAATAATGTATGAAAACAAATGAACAAAATTCATCAAAATATGACTTTATCTCTTTTCATTATCCAAAACTCTCCTAAGAATATTCAAAAAACAATTATTATAAAAGGCATTTTGTTTATTCTTATGGAGAATGAAATATAATAAGTTATAAATTTGCGGTTGATTGGAATAGAATTTTCAAAAATAAAATATTTGGAATTTCAAATTGAAATACTCTGCTTAATTGCAAAATAATTTTTCAGTGCCATTTTATTTCCTTAGAGAAAAACATGCTCGATATTTCGAAAAAAATAAAACAAAATAAAATTGTTAGTTGCATTTATTTAAAAGTCAAAAGTAAAATAAAATGTATTTTTCTGCACTAAAATTTGACGGAGAGATAAATAAATTTTATAAAGGAGAGAATATTTAAAAATAAAAATATCTCAACCAAAAGAAAATATACTTATTCTTTTTTTTTGCATTGTGAATAAATTAAGTACTTTTTCATTATTCTTATTGCTGTGAAATATTAAGCAACTGTTTGACGATATAAATTAGCTGTTCTTTTTTTAATATAAAACATTAAAATGCATTTTATCTAGATTTAAACTTCAGAAAACTTTCATTCGGTTTTTGTTTGAATAATACCAAGATTTATGTTATCACATTATAAAAGAAAAATGCAGTAATTTATTAATATAAAAATTAAATTTAAAGAAGTATTCCGAATGAAAATAATTTATTTCGAAAAAAAAAGACGAAATACCAGAAATATACATACAATATAAGAAATAACAATTCCATCAATTAAAATTAAAGTCCGCTTGAAATAATTCAGAAACGCGTATATAACAATTCATTACTTCTTATTTCTGATCCTTTAATCAAAGAAACAAAAGCAAATATTTTAGAAACAATACAGCACAAAACAACAAAAAAATTCGTTAACTATTGCCATTTTTCGAGCTGTTAAAAAGTCAGATAGTAATTATAACTGCAAAACTTCAAAATGAAATAAATCACGTCATACAATAAAAGATTACTCGACTTCTTCTGTAAAGAGACCACTGGAAGATTTATCTCTCTTAGAAAATATATGTTTCAATCAAATAATTGTGCAGCAACAAACTTTTATATTTAAGAACATTGTTTTAAGAGATGTTCCTACGAACATAAAAGTGCAACAATGTATCTGGGAAGTAGTGGACAGTAATCAATCATTAAAATGTCCAAGTACTAAGAATTGGGACAAATCTTTCAGACATATGGTTGGAAAAAGAAAGAGGAAAAAATAGAAAACAAAAGTTGTCTTTTGATGTAATGTGACCTTGACATTAATCACTAGACATTAATCAAACACTCTGTCCTGATTATATAAATTTACTGCAATGCCATTTCTTGAAAGATTAATTATTGAATTAACTACATGTCGTTAACTTTGTGTCTCAACTGATAAAGATTAGTTGAAGTGATTTTATATTATTTAACTTAATCAGGGTGAAAAGAAAATATTTGACAAAAATATAAGTAAAAAGATGTTATAGGAGTACATCCCCATTTGGAGAAGGAAATGTAATTGGGCGAAAGGAAGCATAATCACTTGATATTAGGCGAAATGATTCTGTCATTCTACAATATTGGCGTTAATAATGTGATCATAAATGCACAATGCATTAAGAAGGTAGCGGTTATTTGACCTTATCAATAATCAGTCGTAACGCTTGTACTTACAATGTCCATAGATTGGTAACTTGGTAATCGTAAGCTGAGGTCACGGAGGCCTTTACGCCAACTTTCACTCCTCATTCAACCTTACAAGTTGCGTTTGAATGAATATCAGGCGTATTCGCTCAGAAATCTCACTGACTGGAATAGAATAGTTTTCAGCAATGAATCCCACTTAAAAAATGTGCCCTTATGACCAGCGGAAACATATCTAGAGAATAGTGTTGTGATTCCCATCAGAGTGTCGTCAGCCACACAATTTCTTTGGTTGTTATTCACGTCACCCTTACAGAATGGGATGCATCTCAACGAAACTCTACATACAGTTTTTTGAAAAATTTTATTGAGTCCTTGACTCATATTACGGCAAGATAATGCCCCTCACACATGACAAGCCTTCCTACTGCTTTCTTCATGCATCTCTATATTTCACTGTCCAGCAATATTTCCAGATCTCTCCCCAATATAGCATGTTATATCTGTCAGGAATAGGTACCATCACACAACCTCCCTTAGCTTATCCAACTTACCAATTGGGTCTTGCAAACCAAGCAATTCCACAGGAGGATATCAGCGAACTCTCTGGCGTAATTAGTCCTGAGTGGACCCTCTATCGAAATTCCTTAGGAGCCCTTTTTTGGAAAATTAATGGAAATGATGCAATAATAAAACTTATTTGAAAGTGTCAAAATAGTACACATGCTGTGTACCCTGTAGCTTGGTGACCCCGTTTCATTGATACGGTGATAGCTACGTCCCTGACAGAATATGTGTAAATACAATGGCGTAGCTATTACTTAGTGGGCCCTGTATCAAAATTCCTTCGGGACCCTTTTTAGGAACCATGTTAGTGGGTACACATGTTGAGGCCTCTGTAGTTTGGGGGTCCAGTATCATTGATACGGTTGATACGGCAGTATCTACGCCCCTGTGTAAATACCAACTGGATAACAGCTTGAATCAGGGCCATATTTTTTAACTAAATAAAACAAATTAGTATATAACACATTCAGAGATCGTCCGTCATTGAATAACATGTATATAATGAAACAGTTTTTTCGCTTAGTGCACATACTTCATATGAAATACTGATGAAAAATGAAGTGACTTTCCTTCCTTTAAAGTCTTCTACCTTTCAGAAAGAAATGGAGAACGAGGAAAATGAATTTACTAATTAGCAGATTAAAGAGTAGAAAGCGTATTTTGTTTAATAAATATAAATTCTTCTTTATTAGTTTCGATTTAATTTCGATAAAAAAAAATAAAAATTTAAATACGTTGAGTGTAATATGCCCAAAGTCAACTTTCAGAAATATTTGAGAAACGAATCAATACTTACATACGACAAAAATAATACTCTTGTTCTTTTCTTTTTAAAAGCAAAATATTTATTTTTTATGCCCTATACCTTGTAGAAATTTCAGAATAAATTTAAATCTGCTCTGTTGCACTATATGAGATTGTATATACTTTCGGCAATGAAGGTTTGTAATTTATTTGAAGCTATATTAAGAACTGTTAATTCAATACAATGTAAATATGGAACCTTAATAATAAACATGCACAAGTATTATGTACTATTTCTCAAAGCATTAATCATTTGTAATGATTGTTAAGAGTCCTACGTTCGTAATAACATTTCAGTTTAGTCCATTAAATATATTAGTGTTTTAACTGCGTAGATGCTCTAATCCTGTTTAATATATACATGCGTCATTCAATTATACATTCAATAAGTTAATAATAATTACATCAATTCACATACTTGAAACTCTCAATGGAAAAATTTAAAATTTACAATAAAAACAAATTAACTAGAAATTCTCAAAATTAGTTAACTAGTTTAAATTCAAAATATTTAACTATGCTTCATATATAATGTTTGAGGTTTCTATAATAATCATAAGTTTTCAATCAATTTGTTAGAATGTGACTAGAAATTCTTATGAATATATATATATATATATAATCTGCAATTTCCAAATACTTAATTTAAGAATTAAATTTATAATGTCTAAGAATGACTTTTGGTGTAATTTTAAAATTTTTTTATTTAGTTTCTCTTTCTCAACTTAAGTCTACTTAATTTAGTAGAAAAGTAAAGTAGTTTTTCATTTATAATGTACAATTTTTTAAATTCTGTGAGTGAAGTTGTCACTTACCCCGGAACTTCTTCACCCAAGGTATCCATGCCGTGGAACGCTGGACAATTGTTTCAACCTACAAAGTGATTTTGTCTATCCTATCTGTTACGTGTGTATTACTAATACACTAGTATAAAAATTTATATTAATACCAATAAACCATTTATCAAACCGACTGTAGTGTCACTTTAATTTTGAAAATTCTTATTTTTTCTTAATTTGTGAAAAATCTTTTGAAGAATTTTAATAATGTAACAACTTTAGCCAATGGGCAGAATTCATGACATCACATGATAACGGCAAACACGTTCTCTCAATCGAATTCAAAATAAACATTAAACTAATAGTACTTGTTCTATTTGTAAAACTCAGATAAAATTTCAAATTTCATATTTGGATAAAGATGTTTAAATGTCAAGAAAAAAATTTCTTCAAAAAGATTTTTTAATTTTAAAAAAGATCATATTTTATGCTTATACTTTTGAATAAAATGAATTTTGTAAACGTGTGTACTTTTTAAGAGAAAGTTTCTGCAAAGAGCAAAACTTGGCAACACCGAAGCGTGGGAACTGATTAGCTGGAAACACAAGATAGTTTTTATCGTTGACTATGACGTCACATGAGTTTTTGAATTGATTAGCTAGAATCACGTGGCTATCACTATCATGTGGCTATGACGTCACATGAATTGAGCCCATTACATAATTCGAAATTCTTGCTAAGTTTTACAAATAGAACAGCAAGTACCTTGAATGTCGATCTTCAGTTTAATGAACATGTGTTTGCATTTATCATTTGACAACGTGAATTTCGTTGTAGGTATCAGTTGTAAACTTAGTTCTTAGTCGTGACAACGAAAATTGTAGGTATTACGCGGTTTTCTTATTATGAAAGCATTGAGTCAGGCCTTAATATTTTTCATGATTTGAGATAAAATAATATTGATTCGCTTGTTTCATACTAATGTTACTTTTCTGAACCATTTGAAAAGAAAAAAAAAATGATTCTCAAGTACTTTTTCTCTGATTTTCTTAAAAAATTAATTAAAAATAAAAGTAAATCTTGAAAAACAAATTCTGTTGAGTAAACATTAAATGCTTATTATTTTTTTCTGCTTTAAAATAAAAGGAAAATATAATCTTACAATGTAATCTTGAAAAAGAGAATTTAAATAATAAATTTTTTTTGTTATTGCTTCTGTTAGAGATGTTAATGTAAATATGCTTTTTTTTTAATTAGTAAGTGTTTTCTTAGAAATTGTATTTTTTTTCATAAAAGAAACTTTCATTAATTAAAAATTCATTCATGCTCAAAGGAAGGCAGGAAAGTATTGATGGAAACTTCTTTAAACTTTCTCAAACAATTAATAACCTTTAAACAAAAAAAACAAAAACAAAAAAAAAATAGAATTTGTTTATTAATTCTTTATATGAATGTATCTCTTCCGCTAAATTACGCATAAATATTTCTAGAATTTTATTGCAGAGTCTTCAAAAATTAAGGAAAACCCTTAAAACTTTAAAACTTTCATTGCATTTGGGCAACCTAAGCTGAACAAAAGGGCTTGCATGCATCGAATACATACCACTCCCTTTAAAATTTTTCAAAGGAGGCGTAGTTATTTGTTTACATTTTTTTTTCAATTTTACTATTCAAAATCAGGGATTATTTTATATAAGTTTTATATTTTTTCGAATCACTTAAAATTAAGCAATATTGTAATATGCCCTATTAAATATTTTGAAGTTTTAGGATTTCCTGGTGTGCCAAAACCCCATAGACTCATGTTTGCACTTAAGTATCATACCATTGATCAATTTCATCAAATCAAAAGCTGCCGCCAAATGCAGCGAAGTACAGCCCTAAGTGAAAATTTTTTCCTCCTAAAGTTCGAACTATGTAATTATTATGGTGTTAGAGTATTTGGCGATTTTTAAATTGGCAATGCCTTTTCGTTTGGTGAAATTCAGTATGATTCATGTACGTATCCAATCTTATTTATCCTGAAAAAAAACTACATTCTAATTTTCATAAAATTACATTTATTTGTGTTTGAATCATGAGATTGGATTAAAAATATAATGTTATCTCTTGTTTGTAGAGAATAAGCCTATATATATATATATATATATATATGTGTGTGTGTGTGTGTGTGTGTTCCCTTATATTACAAAAGTATTTTTAACATTCATTTAATGTATTCAACATTTTTAAAATCCTATGTAAGAACTATGTGCATTAAGTCAATCAACTCATATTAGAAATAATTTTTTATGTGCTACTAAAAGAGATATCAATCCAGTTGTGATGAAAATTGAAAAAAAAATCTGTTAGGAATGTCGAAATTTTTTTAACGATTTTATATTAATTTGCTTAGCTAATTCGTTGTAATTATTTGTGGGACGAAAACTTTAGCAATAAGCTGCAACATTAAATTTTGAGCCAATATTACTAAAATTTTAGAAATTTAAATAATGATAATTTAAAATTCTTTGATTGGTTAACTCTAAGTTG
>BMAV01001674.1:85866-134824 GCA_019973955.1 Trichonephila inaurata madagascariensis
TTTGTGGAGTTACGTATTCTGATAACGAAGCCGACAATATTTATATGTATTTTACAGTTCGATTTCCACGTGACCTGAATTATCCTTAATTTATAAATATGGGTGTATATAAAAATAATGTGTCATCATAAAAATAATACAAATCTATAAATGAATTAAAAACGACAAATCATAAATAAAAAGAAATGTAAACAGGATAATTTCAAGAAGTTTGTCTTCTTATTGTTGCTTAGTCTTTATCTTCTCAAGAAGTTATTTCAATACTTCAACTAATATTAAAATAATTATCATAAAATACCAATTTCACATAATTAAGTTCAGAAAGAAATTTCTGTATGCCATTAGAAAAATAATTTTGTTTTTGGATCAATCACCTATGTCATTACATTTATTCTGTCGGGGAAAAAAACGGAAAAATTTCCATTTGACTAATACGGTGTATCCTATTTTCAATGTTTTCTAATTTTTCTCTCTTGAAGGTTATGTTCTTAAATGACTAAAAATGCTATTTAAATGATACAATATCCAAAAAACAAAGGACAAAAATCATTATTATTTTTTTACATTTATTGGCATCATTAACAAAGGTAATTTTAACAACGAAAAAAAAAATCGTTTTGTCGTTAAATTCAGAATACGATATCGAAATTTCAAGATGTTAACTCCAATTTCGAGTAGACGAACTTTAAAAAATCATTCATTGCATTTATGTTCGAAAGAGTTAAGCGATGAATCGCGTGATATTTTAAAACCAAGTAACTCTCTTTTAGAAATTGATGAAGAGGATGGGTTTGTTGAAGTTCAAATATTAACATTAAATCTCGAATCGTTGTTAATTGTTTTTTAAATATATGAATGAAGGTCACTAACGATTTTCTGAAATGTCTCGATTCAATGATTTCTTGGGGCAGTAAAAATGACACTGAAAAGGAAGATTAACCAGTATTTAATGAATTTATTTAAATTATATGTTGTGGCAACAAGTAATATGCATTAAGAAACGTGTAACCTCATTTTACTGTTTCACATTGATGGCCGCGGGTGCCTAGTGGTTAAGGCAGCTTTCTCAAACTGTGGGGCGCCCCTCCCCGAGGGTTCGTGATAACTCTGAGAGGGGGGGGGCACGAGCATATTGAAAACTCGAAAACAAGCGATTATTTTTTTAAAAAAATATTAATTTACTAAACGTAAACAAACAAAATACATTCTGATATAATAAAAAATATAATACACATTTACACTGATACAATACACTTATAAATGTATCAGTACTGCACAATGTATTTGATAATTAATTTAAATATATTAAGTTAAGAACAAGCTTAATAATTTCCAATAGCTATATGGGCTTGTCGTATATAAAATTACACACAAAAATTAACACTCATATTGATAATTCGTACGCTTTATAATTAATCACTTAAATGCCGATTAAAAGTTAACCGCATGGTGATTTGACCAGCTTCGTGTCTGGAGTGCATGTGTTAGACGACAAGGATGAAGAGGAATTCTTTATCGGATCATTCTTTGCGCGCCTTTATTCTTGTTCTTTGATGTTTGCGACATGCGGAAGGAGTCACTGCAATTTTTTGATAATTTTTGTATTTTGGTTTATAAAAATATTAATATAAAATGAAGAAATAATTAATATTAATTCTTAAATTATATTAAAGTACAAGAATATATTTTGAATGTGGTCTACACACAAGAACTACAAATATTTTACCAGTTATATTAAATCCTTATGTGACTTTTAGAATTAGTTGATCTTTTACCCCCTGAAACTGACTGAAATAAAAAAAAAAAAAAAAAAAGTTAAGTGAAGGCTATTGGATAGTAAAATTTAAAAGTTTTCTGTTACGACAAATTTTTAATATTATCCATTAGAAAGAGTAAGAAATCCCTGTAGAACCCCATAGGAGTTCATAAGTAAAATGACGGGGCCATTGAACGGTGCTTTTAACTTTGCTTACTTTCCGTGAATTATTAATTAATTGAATTTCTGGTGTAGTTATTAAAATTATTAGTTGAAATTTAAATATTAATTAACACTTAAAGTAATTAAAATGAAAGTCTTAAAGAAAGAGAACAAGAGTGTTTCCTCCGTTTATTAAAAGGAAATTTAATAAACACGTTTATTCTCAATTTTTCTTAAGATTTTATAAATAAAAAAAAAGAGGTAGAATTAGTTAATTTTAGATATAATTCCTTCAATTAAGGAACAATTATAATTTGAACGAAGAGAAAATTTTGCAAAATCATGTATTTAATTGACGTCAAAGATTTTAATACGGTGCAGACTTGTTTGGGTATTTTCTGTGCTTGAGGCAATAAAAATTTCTTATTCTCGTTAACCATTGGAGGTAGGTTTAAAAAAAACTTGTATATATATATACTATTAATATTGTAAAAATAAAAATAATCAAAATATACAAAAATGGTTAAGAACACATTTGTTATTATATTAATGATTTTTCTTCAATTAAAATTAGGACGAAACTAATTATTTAATACCGGTTATCAATGAGCAAATCATTTTCTTATAAAAATGATACCGCCTGATTGAAATGATTTTTGTTACCTTTTGATACAGATTTATATCGAAGTATTATTTTTACAAACTAAAAATCTGCATAAAATGACATAATTAATTTCTTATTTGTAATATATTGATTATATGGTGTGATTTTGAAGCTTTAAAAACTTGTCTGCTTAATTATGTTTTACATTAAAAATAAGCGATATGCGTGAAGACCAAAATGTTACATTCTATAAAAACTTCGGATTAAATTTTAATTTGAAATTAATGCAAAAATATTTCAGAAATAACTATTCCTCCCCCCCATGAAAAGAATATATATTTTTGTATTTCTAGCAGCAGCACTAGATGACTACATCATTTGCCAGCTAAGGTGTTTTCCTCGTCACTTGACCATGGTTCAAAATTACGAGGTTTGTCTCGATAAGTCCTCGAGTAGCTGAATAGTGTGACGTTAATATTCACTCACTCACTAACATCCAGTATGTCGGCAGTAATTACAAGTACTATGAAGTCATTGAACCATAAAACAAATCATACTGTTCTTTTAGAAAAATAGTCAAATCGCGCTTTCTAAGGTCTTAACTGACATAAAAAAGTAAGACACATTTGAATTTATCTACTTTTAAGGAGAAAAAATGACAATCCGATCGAAATGGCGGCTACAAACACACGACTTCAGTTTTAAAACTATTCTATTTCCCTCTACTAAAATACTCATCATAGAACCTTTGCTGTTATTACTCTAGGAAGGGTGGAATTAAAAGAGTGCTCCATCTAGGCATCTCAGAATATTCGTAAAAATGGTGGTTCTATGTAATTTTAAAGTGAGAGGCATTTATAAGTACCGTCAGTGGCCATGACGTATTTCTTTTGAAGTAGTTTACATTTCTTAATGCAGACTTTTTCTTAATTGATTTATACAGAAAAATCTCTCATAACAATTTTACCGAACTTTTCGTATACGATTCTCTTATGATTGTTTAAGAAGGAATTTTATAAAAATTAATTCTGGATTCCTTAAAACGAATTAATTAGCAAAACAACAGAGTAAATAGAAAGTAAGATATTTGACTTGTTATTTATTCTTGCAGAGCAAATTCTGCGAATGAGATCAAATGGTAAGGAAACCCGTTAATGAAATAAATTTAGAAAAAGGAAATCCTTTGTTAATTGTTGAATAGAATTTTGCTGACGAGTTATTGAACCACTTGGAAGGGATTTGTCCTTTTAATCAGTAATAAAAATATTCCATGGAAGGGGAAGCTAAGCAATTTTTTTTTCAGTTAAACCTTTCTCTTAACCTTTTCTTCAGTTAAACCTTTCTCTCTCTCTCTCTCTTCCCTGCTTACAAAAAAACTGTTCACTAACTTTTATGCAAATAACTTTAGTTTTCGAAGAAAAATTGTTTCTGATTTTATGTTTCAATGTCGTAATTCAATTCCAATTGTTTTTAAAATGCAGAGAGCCAAGAAAAAATTCTAGAGGGGTTGGCAACCTACGGCACGAGTACCACTTGTGGCACGGGGTACAATTTTCAGTGGCACTCTACGCCACCAAAAGTTTAATTGCCTTGTTTCTCATTTCTCTGCGCCTTTAACATTTTACCTCCTTTCGTTCGGATGACAGTGCCAATACACAAATATCTAGCATTGATTTCAGTCTAAAGTAGAATTTAGTTTTATGCCCAGCATGCGCTATATGCTACTTTTAATATTATGACTCTTAACTTTATTGTAGTTATTGTAATGATTCTTACTTATGTATATATATATATATATATGTGTGTGTGTGATTACTATTATTTTACCAAAATTTACTAATTTTACTTTTATGTGGTACTGCTCATGCTATCTTTGTACTGGGCGGGAAACATTAACCTAATGCTGTGCTCACGAAGTAAGTTTTATCTTCTAATTTTATTAGATCGATTTTAACTCTATAGTAGTAAGTACTCGTAGTCTATTAAATTTTATTGTTATATATTAACAGTATTGTGTATTTTATTTGTAATAACTACATTTCTCTTAATATTTCTTCGTTTCCCTATAGCCCAGTGTTTAGGCAAATTACAGGTGAAGGTTGACTAGTCACAAAACTTTGTTTAAACCAGCAATCTTGGTTTCTAAGGTCAAGGGTTTGTTATTGTACTAGTGTGGCTGTAGTAATATTTCTTACTGTCTTGACTGGTTATACTTAGGTTTATAACTATTGATATATATATATATGTGTGTGTGTGTGTATTATGTTGCGACAGCGTAGTATGTCATACATCAAGTGTACAAAGACATTTTCAAACTAAACGTCGGCTCACTTTTAAGAATGACGATAAGAAATGGGATTATAAAAATATCTGTTACTCAATATAAGTGACGACATATTTTACAACTGTGATCAAACCTAAATCTAACCGAATTTAATGTCGTAGTTACTTATATATTGTGCAGATACCAAAGGTAAACCTTTCACAGTTCCGGAATATACAGAGGACATACATTCGGATCTTAATAAATATCTTTAAAAGATACATAATTAAAATATAAAAGAACTAAATCTCTGTATTTTGCACGTATTTCCTGCAAAAATAGAATTTCAATTTTTTTTTTACTTTGTGGTACTTTGGATTATACAGATAGAATGGTGTGGCACACTACGGCTATAAGGTTGCTAGCCCCTTACCTAGAAGATTATATTTTGTAATTATTACTATATCATAAGTTGTTTTTTGTTGGTGGGGCAATAAACCGGATGTAAAACTTTTTGATATCATCAAACTGTAGACTTCCTTTAATGCGTCATTTATATATTTTTCAGATGTTTGCAAAAGATTTTATAGTACATACAGTGTAAAAATGTTATCGCATATTTCTTCCTTTCAAAATGAAGACTGACCGCTGTAGCCAAGCGGTCGTATTCCGGTTACCTGATGAGTCCTGGTGCCAATAAAGACCGTATTGTAGAGGGGCTGATAAATTTTTAATCTGTCGAGGCTCAAAGTCCTCACGTTGGTCTGGGGGGAATTCGAAAAGTAAGATTACTGGCTCAAGTGTCGAACACGTGCCTTGACGTAGCTCTAAGTCATTAGTACTATCTTCAATAGCCTTCAATATCCCTCTTTTCCAAACTCTCTTACTTCTCCAACCTC
The DNA here is from genome assembly GCA_019973955.1 of Trichonephila inaurata madagascariensis. Lineage (NCBI taxonomy): Eukaryota > Metazoa > Arthropoda > Arachnida > Araneae > Nephilidae > Trichonephila > Trichonephila inaurata. Next base: position 91,551 of record BMAV01001674.1, read on the forward strand.
TGGCTATGGCAAATGAAATTAATACTTTTAGTACCATTTAATACTCCAATGAATGACCATTTTACAAATAATTTTTATTCCACAAAACAAACCGCTTTGACTCTGAAATAACTGCATACTTTTCAAGTACAGTAAAATTTTGTTTATTTATAAGAAATTATAAATTTTTTTTTGCACATGTCTCATTTTTTCGCATAATTGGAAAATAAAAATAATACTAGTGAAATCAATTTTCTAATTGTTTATCAATTAATTTTAGAATATTAAAAGAGTTCTACTTCAGGAATATACACTGTGAGTGGCCCAATTATTATGACCCCTTGACACTTATACAGAGAAAGCTATAACTTCATGTAGTTGCCATTAGAGTACAAGATATAGCAATTAAGTGTGAATGCAGCAATAATAAAGCATAAATTGTACTGTGCTGCTTCTGAAGAAATAGGACAAATCACGATTTAGATGTGTTTGAAAGCGGGGTGATTGTAGGTTCTTGAAGCGTCGAAATTAATATCAGCGAAATTGTTGCACTAGTTAAGTGTTTGAAAACAGCAATTCTTAATGTTTACAGAAAAGATTCCCAAACAAAAAAAAGGGTCTCAGCATCAGAATTGTGGTTGTCAAAGACTACCGAAAGTTCTCTCGAAAAGGAGAATTGCAAAAATTTTCCCGACCAACAGAGCAGCAGAGCTTTCAAATTGCAGGGAATTTTACTCAAGGCGCAATACTTAGTCTGCGAAGGAACCGTTCGCCGCACAGTTCACCAAATATTTTATGGTAGCTGATGGTCTATTGGAAAATCTCTACTGCTGGCCTTGAACAAGAACAAGTGTCTTCGGTTCGCAAAGGAGCATAAGGATTAGATTATAGATGACATTAAAAGGGTTATGTGTCCAATGAACCAAGTTTACAATTACACCATGCAGATAGCAGGGCGTAAATATGGAGAAAACAAAATGAAAATTCGAATCCCATTTGCATTGCGCAACTTTTCAAGCTCATGGAGGCAAGTTATGGTTTGGTGGATGTTATTTTGGCATTAAAAGTGTCTGATTCGTGTGGACGAATGCCCAAGGATATTTAAGTGTTATTGCAGATAAAGAATTTTTTTTATATTATTCAAGTAACTTGACAGGAATGGATAATTCCAGCAGGATGCCCCTTGTTGTACAACTAGGATTGTTACCAGAGGGTTCAGAGACCATTGCAGAAACTTTACCTTCTTTAGACCTCATGTGAATGTATACATCATGAGATCAAAAGAGGCATCTGGATACTAGATACATCACCATCCAATCTGATGTCATTACAAAGTGCAGCTTATCGGATATAGTATCGTTCCACATACAACTTACCAACAACTCACAGAGCTCTTCCCAAAAAGAATTCATGTAGTATTAAGGGTGAAGGGTGGTCGAATATTGCATTGAAGGGGTGGTACTAATAATTTGGCCAATCAGTGTATAATTATCTCTTAAATAGCTCGGTGCAAAAGATAGGTTGATTATGACATTTAAAGAAAATAGTCTTTGCTTAGAAAAATGGTTGATTGATTTTATATTAAACACCGTCTTCAAGGCTATTGAAGACGAACCACATTGCTTTGAATTACGGTAAAATTTCGAGCTTGGCCCCTACTGTCCAATTTCTAAGCAACGCGAATATTTAGTACTAAAATTTAAAAAAAATAATCAACTACTTTTTATCCATTAGAATATTTCCCATAAATATTCAATTACTCTATTTTATTTATATTCTACTATGTTATTTAGAATATTTAAGTTAAACGTAAACAGAAGAGTTTTCCTTTCTTCCATTAATACATCTTCTGATGTAAATATTTTAACCTATGTTTTACTTTTCTGATGGTCTCAATAATAATATTCAAATGAGTTTTTCACTGAGCTATGAGTATTATTGCATCCACTGAATTGAATATTATTGCATTACCAGCGATTCTCAAATTGTGGGGTGCTCCCTCCCCCCAAGGAAGCTTGATAACCCTACATAGGGTCGCAAAATTATCGAAGTGTCAAAAATAAAGAATTATATTTTAAAAAAAAGATATTAATTTACTGATAGGAATCTAAACAAAATACATTCTGACAAAATTAATTACACGTTGCTTGTTTATTATAGTCTGTTCCAATTTAAAAATTAGAAAGGAAAAGCAACATAAAACTTATCATGTTACTTAAATGTAACTTACTTAAAATATCTATTACTTAAAAGTAATATATGTAAAATTTAATACTTATCTTGATAAATCTTATGGTTTATAACTAAGGTCGTATTATAGCTTTAGCGTCAAAGTACATTATTATTGTACTCAAATCATTGCTATTGTACCCGGGGGGGGGCCGAATTAAATTCGTCTTATGTGAATAAAAATAAAAATAAACGGACTATTGTTGAAACAAATATTCTTAAAACATTAAATATTTGTACTAATTCTATTTGAAATAAAATGTGTGAGTATTTAATAAAATGCCTCAAAATATATATATTTCTGTCACCAAAGTTATGGCTCGAGTTATTTAGTTAAGATCTACTCTGAAAATCTACTGAAAAAATTTTTATAATTAGGGATTTATATTTCTTCTCTATCGGACAGTAAGAGAAATAAGTTAAAAAGGAAAATCACGTTCCCCAATAACGAGGATTTCAAGCCCGAATCTCGACAAATCAGAAGATTGTTGTTACGTACTTATCACTATATGTAGAGTCTTAGGCCAATATCATTTCTTTATCAATACGTTCCGATGGGAAGGAAAACAGGCTCTGCAAATGTTTCCGAACACCGTTAGAGATTTAGTGTGTATTAGGCGTGTAATGAGATTTCTATACTGGGTTATTTTGGTGTTATTTTTCGCCAACAAAGTTTGTTATTCGGAACAGAGGAAACTCGGTGTCCTTTGGGAAATTTTATAAAATTGGTATATCGCAAATATATATATGTATTGCATCAGATTTTAAATACGAACACACGCGATTTGCTGTTTTTTTTTCTTTCTTAAGAATGAGAAAAACGTTTTTCCCTGTAATATTACACAAACGGGCAATGGATGGTACATTGGTCAAAAATATTTGCAAAGGTATTTTTCTTTATTTTGCTTTCACTAATCATAAAAAAACGCTTAAGATATGTACGAAGATTCACTGTAGATGTATAAAAAATGAAATTAAATGTTTATTAGTAACTTTTAATGATGATAAGTTAATAGCTTCAAATGTTTTTGCAAATAATAGGATTGAAACTGCTTAATAGATATTTTAAATATATTATTTATAGAAGTAATCAGTGGCCGTGGTATTATAGGGGTTGCGGTCACAAACTCGTGTCCGGCGTGTCGTGCGTTCGAGTCCTGATGCTTCTGAAGTACTGCAGTGTAAAGAAGGTAGGTGTACGTTAATTCTTTCGAGATCAAATGCCCTTACATTAGGGGTGATGGGGCAGTATGGAGAGGGAGTGCCAGCTCAAGTGTCTTCCTGCTTCTTAGAAAGGGGATCCAAATTGAGAGACGTTGTAATTTGGGATTCCGAGTGAACAGATATTTTAACAAACAAAAATAACAAATTTTATTTTGGTTCAATCAATTTACGATCAATCAAGATTATAAACCGAGAGAGCAATCAAATTAATTGTATATCTTAAATTAATAATACAAATAATTAAACATTTAACTGAGTTTAATCCGATGGACGAGTACTCGTCAGATCTCTCCATAGCCAACTATATTCCGGTCTAAATCTTCTCCCTTTCACCAAGGCTTCTGAAAGTCATTTCGTTAATCTCACCTTAATGGCAGCGTAACGACTAACTGTCCTTTTGCTAGGGTTTAAATAATACTCAAATTAGCATAAAATCAAGTTCTCTCTACGGAAGGCCGTTTTAAACTCATACAACAATTAAAGAAGTATTTCCCCAAAAGGATTAGTGAAAGGGCGCGAATAGGACCCGTCACAATGTCAGTGTCAAATAGCCCTCAAATTGCATAATAAGGCTGTAGCGGATAACTACATAAGCCAGTAACAGCCTTCGGACAGAGGTGATTACTTTGGTCCAGTGGTATGTTGTTTGGCTACGGATCCATAGTTACCGGTTTCTGTCCACTTCATTGGCGACCCGGACCTTATCTAAATTATGAACAAGGCAATTATGAAAAGGATTATCCTTATTAAAAAGGATTTGTCGTTGCATCGGCTACCCGAAAAAAGAGTAATCAAAAGTCGTTAAACCCACTTGACGCAGCAAACACAGTCATCATAGCCACTAGACGCAGCAATCGAAAGCCATCCAATCCACTTGACGCAGCAGTCATAGTCATCATAGCTACTGACACAGCAATCAAAAGACATCAGATTCACTTGACGCAGCAATCAAAAGCCGTCAGACCCACTTAACGGAGCAACCAAAGCCATCAGACCAACTTGACGCAGCAAAAACAAAGTCGTCAGACTCACTTGACGCAACAGCAACGGCTCACACTCTCACTATAACAACTATAGCTTTCGTTCGCCTATCCACCGATACACTGTTGGGGGATTAATGTAGAGGATAACTACATCAGCCAGTAACAGCCTCCAGACAGAGGTTCCACTCCTCCACTTTAGTGCGATTTTCATATAACTGTGAATGTGATATTAATCAAAATACCAGATGATTCAAAATAAGTGTGACCAATTTTTTAAAAGAATATTACTATTTATGATGAATTTCTATCATTTTACTACTAATTTTATTTGAAAAATGAAACATTTAAATTACCAATCTAGCCATTTTTATTAGTGGGAGTAAATTACAGTACTGAAATTGGATTCTCAAACCCGGAATGAAGTTTTACAGCTTTTGAAGGATGTTTGTTCAAATTCTGTAAAAAATAAAGCATTTGAAAATCAAAAAAGGCATTTTTCTATTGTATTACTATCTAAACAAAAAGTAATAAAATTTAGTTCGCAATAAAAAGCTCCAGGGAAAAAATTGTGATTTAAAGGAAGACCTTAATGAATAAGAAAAAACGAAGTTGAGAAGAATTATCACTATAGAAAATTATTTGCTTCAAAAACCTATGGCAAAGAAATTATAGATATAGCGATTGACAATTTATCGTCATATAAAGAAAATCGTCTATTAAAAAGTAAATTTTTGCAGTCTGTCATCAAATGCCTCTTAAGACCGTAGAAAAATGAAGAAAACGTTCTTACCTCTGTATTTAACGTTACACAAAGGTAGTTACAAAGCATGGATAACTTCTGATGAAGCACAGTTTCATCTGTCATTCACAACTCGCAAAATGATTCAATATATTTTAAGCAAAAAACGTCGGAAAGACGCAGCTGTTTTGAAAAATGCAAGTTGGCCGTCAGGTGTTATGGTATGGATGGAAATGTCCTCTCAAGGCTTAACAAAACCATTTTTTTGTAGAATCAAACTTTAAAATTGACGCCAAATTCTATCAAAATAAAGTTTTGAAACACTTGATCAAAAAATGGTAAAAGTCTTTACCCTCAAGGAAACTTTGTTTTTCAGCAAGATTCTACACTAAGTCATACTGTAAAATCAACTATAAAATGGCTGAGAGATTAAAAAATAAATTTTCTGCGTCCTGATAAATTACAATAACTATTCCCTGTCTGTATTTCTTGTGATTATTTTTTATGGAGATATTTTAAAAAACAATTAAATAGACGTAAAGTTAAAGCATTTCAAGGGCTTTAAAAAGCAATTTAAGAGGGAGTTGAAAAAATACCTAAAAATGATCGAAAGAAGCCTTTTAGCTTAAGCCAAAACGCTTACGAAAAGTATACTGTGCTAGAGGAAGCCACATTGAAAATTTCATGTAAATAACTTTATTTAATAAAAATTTATGACCTCTGAAATTGGTCACACTATTTTTGAATCAACCGGTATTTTGCTTTTGTTGAAATATGTTTTTTTATGCATCTAATAGAGTTAAATAATTTTTTTTTCTCTATATGTGAAATTCCTTCGTATGCATGAAAAATAAATGACAGTGGAGCACATTTCATGAAATCCCTAATTTATATGAATATTACTTTCTCGGCTTTTATTAAGCATGAAGAAATTTCTATTTAAAGTTGCTGTGCATTTAAATATCTTTAATTTTCAAAGTTTGATAGTACTTTTACAGAAAACGCAAAACTTCAATTAAAATTACATTTACAACTACATTTATGACACTTGAAAAAACGCAGCGAGGTGATCCATCAAAAGTTCAGGAACAAAGAGATGATCAATCAAAATAGTCGGAAGTGTGAGGAACATTTTAGGCAAGAATTATAATTGAATTGAAAGAAAATCTAACATATTAATACTATTTTTTTTCCGAAATTCATAGTAGATCAAAGATGTTATTGTAAATTACTAAAATGAAAGCTCTGATGTATTCAGAATAGTCATTAAAAAACTATTTAAATCAAACATAATTCATTTCAACATATGTATACACATCTAATTATTTATTAGATTGAAATGAATTTCTATGAATTTAACTAAAAAGTTTGAAATATAAGTTGCTGTCTAAAACAATGAAAGGTATAAAAAATTAGTTCTTATTAACACAACATTTTTTTAACATTATTTTATTTCGAATTATTATTTTATGTTTTTGTTACAGTGTTTTAAAAGCATTTCTTAAATTAAAATAATTTTTCTGCTCACAATTATATAAACTCTGTTACTATATTTTCTACAACTGTACGCAAAATATTAATTTCTAAAGATTGGATTTAAGACCACAAATGTCCATTATAGATTATCACTTGAACTAGTTGACGTTTATTTACGTAACTAGTCATACAAATAGCCCTACAAGAAATATAGGACATACTCAAACATATATATAAATTAAAATGTTGCTAGTAATTTCTGTGAGTTTACAGAAATTATCTCTACCTGGGATTGGGAAAAATAAATGGGTTTTATTCCTTCATTTCTCATTGCTTATTACATCAACATCTCACATTGCTTCATATCAAACCACTTTTACGCTTAAGACAGCGTTTCTCAAAATGTGATGCACGATCCCCTAGGGGGACCTCCCCCCCCCCCCCGGGGGGGCGGGAGATATTAAAAAGTCGAAAACAAAAGACTATTTTAAAGAATTATTAATTCGCTGAAAGTAAACAAACAAAATACATTGTGCATAATAAAAAATAGAATACACATTTACACTAATATAATACCATTATAAATGTATCAGTACTTCCCAATGTATTTTATAAGTAATTCAACAATTTTAAGTTAAGAGCAAGTTTAATAATTACCAGTGACTCCATTGGCTTTTCATATATACAGTTATATACAAAAATTAACACTTGTCTTGATAATTTTGTACGGTTTATAATTAATCCCTTAACTGTCGAGATTAAAATTTATACGATTCAATCCCCAATACCACTGTTTTTTCACGCAGGCGCGCGTATGAGATGTATTGGAGGAGAGGGGGGAAGAGGAATAAGGAAGCAAATCCTCTGAAATACGTAAATCCTTCGCAAACACTGTCAAGTTAATTTTATTGCATTAGAAAGCTTTCGGAATAGTTCTATGGATAGAAGTTCACAGAAAAGATCGTACTTCGGGAAGATGTATATATATGTCCGGAACAATTAATACATTGGCTGACCAAGGCGTTTCTATACGTTGGTGGGGAGAGGTTAAAGTCGTATTGTAGCTTTAGCATCAAAGCATATTATTACCGAATTCAATACATTGTTATTGTGTGGAGAAAGGAGGGCGCGATGGAAATTATGACTGAAAATTGGGTCGCAAGAATCGAAAGTTTGAGAAACACTGGCTTAAGAAATGCCTTGTAACGAACAAAACAATACAAAAATAATGTGAAAAATGAAGTAAAATGATGGGGTAGGGGATTAGGGCATTTTCTATCTTTTCAATAATTCAATAGCCAGCCTATATTATAGCGTAATAATGAGTTTAATTTTTTATTAATCTATGAAATATTTTTAAAACGATCGCAATTTAAGTACTAAGCAAGATTTGATTAATAACAAAACATTTTTAAGGGGAAAATGTGGAGTTATAGGAACTATTTATAAACAAAGCAATTAAAATTACAAAAAAAAATCCAATATTCTCTAACTAATACACCTATTTAAGAATCTTCGAACAAATTATTGTGCATTAGTGAAAGTTCTGTCATTTTTGAGCACGTGTACTTTTATGCACTGCCGATCCTTAATATGAATTCGGTTCCGATTGAAACTGGATTAAACAGTTAAATTAGTGTAGTACAGATCATTCATACACATTTTTTCGCATTTTAGTCAGGTTTTGTTTTTAAAACTATTAAAAGAGTCAACATGAGTGAAGAAAATGTGCACTTAAAACATTGCATGTCGCTTGAGTTCCAAAAAGGGAATAATGTGATGGAGGCAAAAAAGAAACTTATGTGATATATTTGAAGAAAAAGCAGTAAAGGCTTGAACATGCCAAAGATGGCTTGTGAAATTTCGCTTGGGGGAATTTTCTATGAAAGAAGAACAAAGATTAAGAAGACCATCAGATTTCAATGATGAAGGGCTCGCAATATGATCAGGACAAATCGCGTGTTAAGTTCCACCGAAGTGGGCCTCAAGCTTGGAATTCATCAGACTACTTCTTTGGATTACTTTAAAAGGCTTGGCTTCGTTTCCAGATTCTTTGTTTGTGGTCCAGAAGAAGTAAGCGAAAAAAAATTTAATGGGCAGAATTTAGATATGTTCTTCAAATATTGCTCGTTAAAAAAGGGAACCGTTTTTGAACCACTTTGTGACTGGAGATTGAAAAGAGGATACTGTACAAAAGCGTGGTTAGAAAAAAGTATGTGTTTCCAAAGGGGAGACATCCCCATGCACATCCAAAGCTAGTGTGCGTTAGAAGAAATTTATGATGAGTTGTTGGTGAGACAGCAAAGGTGTCGTACACTATGAGTTGATTAAAGAAATTGAAATAATCGTTAATGTTCGCAACTTGACGTTTTGAATAAAGACATTCAACATAAACGTTCATTTTCAGCCAACAGAAAGGGTATGATTCTTCATCACGACAACGCGAGATTACAAGTGCCAAAAAACAAAGCATAAAATTGATGAGTTGGGTTGGGAAACTTTACCTTATGCAACTTATACGCCTGACATTGCACCATTTGACTATTATTTGTGAGGTAGCTGCAAAACTTTCTTGATGGAAATGCATATATAGATTATGAGAGTGACCAAATGGCAGTGGAAGTTTATTTTGTCTCTAAAACAGAAGATTTCTTTTCCAGGGGGCTCGCTAAGCTTTCAAAACGCTGGCCGAAAGTTGTAACTAAAAAAAAGACAACGCATTTTAGATTAAAGTTTAAATAAAATTGAAAAGAAAAGTATTTTTTCTTTAGAAAAAAATGACAGAAATTTCCTTACACTCCCAATTGAAGAGAAATAGTTAATTAAAACTTATGTTGAGGTGTAAATTTATTGGAATACTTTAAATTTTTTTCTCACTATTAAATTTAATAAATATATTAGTTATTTGCTTTACTACTTATCCGAAAATAACTTAAGATCAACAAATTGTTTCCTAAGCAATAAGATGTTTGTTTAAATCCATTTAGTCAAAAAGAAGAAAAAACTTCAAAAAGAGAAGATTGCTTCAAAGTTTACTAAGAAATATAAAAGAAGAAATTATCTCTTAAAGAAATATATTTAATTATATTTAAATATAAATCTTGCTATTCAATTGCAATTCATAGCTATTTAAATTGCACTTAATGCGCAAGAATCATATATTTTTCTTTTTCAAATGAAAATTTAGGCATAGTGTAAGCTAGGCGACTATCCACTTGCATATTTTATAAATTACTTTCAAAATACGGAGCAAAGTTCTCTCTTAATTATTTAAACTTTCTGTCTGCGAGATTCATCAGCAATCTAATTATATGTATTTAAATGAGTAAGTACATTAAATTATACCAACATCATGCATTATGGCAGCTTAAAATGTAAACTTTTGTTAACAAATTAACTAACAGTTGTTTCACACATTAACTAGCTCTATCAAAGGCAAGATTCAGGATTATTAGATGAATACTTTCTCGTGTGTGAATCTAGTTAATTCACTTCCCCTTTCATGCAATTCTAATTTTCAAACTTTATTCTAATGTTTAAAATGGAATATTAAAATTTACAGCTATTTTTTAGAATATATCAACAGATTTTTCTTTTTTAGTGTAAAAGTTCTTATTAATTAATTTAATGTGTATTTTTCTAAACCTTGTTAAAAATAGTATATTATTGTCAAAGTTTACAAAATGTGACTCTAAAAGCAATTAGAAAAAATGCTGTCGCCATTTATTCAGTGAAATGTCAGAATTGTGTGTTTTATAATATTTTTTGTTTATGAATAGGTTGCTTAAGAAATGGGTCTAATTTATTCATATTACGGTGCTTTAAAAACCTTTCGAATAAATGCAAAAACTAAATCATGAGTATGTTTTTCTGTAAACATAAATAAAATCATTTTAATATTTACCAAAAAAAAATTGCTAGCTGTTGAAGCAACTCTATGAAAAATGATTGCATTTACTATGTTAAATAATAAAATAATAATTGAAATGCTTAAAAATTTTTAGCTGTATTTTACATAACATTTAAGATATAAATTTTATCTGCTTTGCATGAAATAATTTCACATGCAATATTACGTAAGGCATTCATTGATGTTTAAATGGAATTTACTAGACACAGCACACAAATATAAGTATTGTTGACATACTTTTACATATTCATTACAGATTTGCTCTGAAAAAACAAAAGTACAGCCTTCCATTTTAATCACAGAAAATAAGTAGAATTCATGTATCTTAAATTTGTTTATTTACAGGATTTACATTTAAAATTATAATTCTGTACAAAATCCATCATAATAAAATAATATTTAAATATGAATTAAGTTCTTTTGTATATCAGATTCATAAAAGAAACCAATGCTAAAAAGAAAACAAAAGATTAAAAAATTCTAAGCCAATGATTTTGTGTGAATGTAATATCTAAAGTAATTTAAAGACTAGAGTTCCAATTAAGTGACTTAAATTTAAGACAGTGAGCAAATTAACTTTCAAAATGCAATAATTTAGACTAGACTATAGTGCATTTTAGAGAAATGAAAAAGAACTACTTTTAACTATACTGCAAAGAGTGTAAAAATGTCTGGGATAGTTGAAACGAGTCATCGAATAATAATTTAATAAATAATAATTTGAAATAATATTAAGTAATATTTTGTTTTAATAATTTAATATGTGCCTTAAATACATTATCACTTATTCACTTTCGATTTAAGTAGAAATTTTAACTCCTTTTTATATAAATTCTCATTAAAGTTTATGGAATATTCACATATATATATAAAATGCATTATCGTTGGTATAGATATTGAATACTAAACTTGAAAATTAATTAAAGTGTTAAGATATTGAAGTTTCAGATTAAAATTATGAATGGAGTTTATTCAATAGAATGCTTATAATTTTATTTATGCCGTTATTTCCCAATATTTACACTAAAATTCACGGAAAAAAAATTTTTTAAAATTTTAAAAAAAAATGTTTGAAATTAAAAAGTATGCATCTAATTTTTTAAACTCTTAAAATAAATTTATCATAAGGAAGTTCGATTTTAAGGATATTCAAATGATATTTAACACCGAAAATTGGCCCAGTAATTGATCAAGGGAGAAATTACTTGTGTGTGTGCTAAATTCAATTTCAAATGAGTCAATAAAATACTAGTAACAGTGGTAGGTATTTGTACCAGAAGACATTAGAAAACTTTTCTGGACAAAATGTTTGAAACATTTGTACGAAGATTTGTGCAAAATTTCTTACAAAATACTTATTGAACTAGCCACACTGCATCCATGTAAGTGTTTATTATGTCTTATATAATTTTTTTTTCTTCCCTTTAAATTCATCTTCAACCGAAAAAATGTTAATATTCGGCTATAAAAATCAGAATATTAATATTTAGATGTTATATAATAATGAAATTTCCTTTTCTTCAACATTTCTTCAATGATTTTTATAACACAATATTTTTTTCATGTTTTATATGAAAAAAATTCAAATGAATATAAAAACAATAAGAAATGTTCTAAAATAGCAATACTTTTTTAAATAACTTTACTAATGATGCACTAATATTTCGTTCAGTTCTTGATTTTTAAATTTGTAAACGTAAATTGAAATAGAAGGAAACTTACAATGAGAGAGAATTTGAGCTGGAATCATTTTTAAAGAAATGATAAAAGAGGAAAAGATATAGAAACAAAATTTTAAATTAGATGTCATAATTCACTATATATAAATACGTAGAATACAATGTTAGATTTCTAGTATGAACGAGTAATATAAAGTTAGTGATTACAGTCAAGAAGTTTTTTTATGTTACACTATCCGTTCGTGATCCGTGTTTAATAATAAATGTTCTTAGAAAAGAAAACTAATCTTACATACAGATGCCAGAAAAATGCAGTTACCTTTTATAGTTTTGAAAAACATTAATACATACGATTAAGACAGGAGAAAATTCAATAATAAAAAAATAAAAACTTATTTTCGAAATTATTGTACATCTGAGTATCTAGAAGAAACCAAGAAAGATGTCCTCAGAATTTCTTTTTGAACTTCATATATAAATTAAGTTGCAATGTTATATTTTGGTTATTAAAAATAATTTTAAAATATTTTTAAAGAGATGAATTCTATATATATATATATTAAGTACGAGGGCAAGACGGAAAATAAGTTTCCCCTGTTTACTGTGGCCAGAGTTGTGTATGAAAGTCAAAACATAGAATAAGACATCATAAGTACTTTCTACATAAGTACCAAGTACATTGAGACATATGCAAAACCGCTTAATAAGTTCCAAAAAGGACTCCATGAAAAACTCAGGGCTTTGCATACGGAAAAAGTGTTTTACCTGTTCAGGACAAGTTGATTTTCCCTGTTAAGCTTCACTCCATTTCAAAATTTATGTAAAATCCTTGCTGTAATAAAATACGCCAAAATTTATGATTTATAATCATAAATTCCATAAGTTCCAAACCCAGATCACACCAGTATGATCACGGGACTCAGAAATGGGAAAACGCAATCTCACATATGATGCCGTGTTCCCTGAAGTGATCACATATATGTAATCATGGTTAATGGCTTGTTTGCATTGCTTCCAAAGCACCTTCTGGCGAGATTCTTCTTCAAAGCCAAAAACAGATGAAAGTCACTTGGTGCGAGAACAGGACTGTATGACGGATGGTGTAAGCGCTCCAACCAAGAAATGCAATATAGTTTTGCGTTGCTGTTCACAGAGTGTGGTCTTGCATTGTCATTCAACAACAGAACGCCAGATCTGAGAAGCCCAGGCCACATTTTTCGAATCCATCTGCTTGATCGAGGTCGACCTCTACCCAATGGTGTATCGATGTCTTGCACGTTAACCTGATGTTTTGTCGTTCACTTATAGCCGTTAAATGCTTCTTCCGTATGCTAAGCCCTGAGGATTTCGTGGAGGGCTTTTTGAAGCTTATCAAGCGGTATGGCAAATGTGTCAATGTACTTGGTACTTATATGGAAAAATAAAGTTATTTCTTGTCTTTAATGCCTCATTCTATGTTTTGACTTTAATACACAGCTCTGACCACAGTCGGCAGGGGAACTTATTTTCCGACTTCTCCTTGTATTAGTTAACATTATGTGAAGAATCTATGTTTATTCAATTGTTTAAGGAAAAACATATTTTTCATAAAATTAATATATTCGAAATCCAATAAATGCAAATAAAATTTTACATTATTTCTACTAACTTTACTCATTTTTGATGTTTGTTTTAAAGTATAACAGAACAGAAATGATCTAGTTCTTTTTTATTTCATAGTTAAATCTTTTTTACTATCAAGAAGGTTTAGAAAATTCTGAGAATTTTATTGAATACCAAAATATTATTTGTTATGAATACATATGCGTATGCATATGATATGAAAATAAAATTCATCATGAAAAACTCATAATCAATTTATCACAGCAACCTATAATATGCAAATGCGGAATTCTCAATAACATCTGTAAGCAACATACAGTAAAATAAAAGAGAACAGATTTGAAATGATAAACTTATGTTCGTTCATATAATTTTATGAATATTTCGAGGAAAAATATACCATCTACGAATTGAATTTGAATTCGGAAAATCTATGCATTAGTATAAGGATTATATGAATGTAGTCAAATATTGAGCAAAATAATTTAAAACGATGTAATTTTTTATTTATCTTAAAAATTTCAAATTAAGACAGAAATTGAAAAAAAATTCAACTAATTAAATGAAAGTTACTTTATAGTAAATCCTCAAATTAATATTATCAGTAAAAGAAAAAAATGCTGTTCGATGCTTCGTTATTGAGCGAATTATTTTACTTTTAACTAAAATTAATAGAGTCAGGAGTGTTAAAAACTATTTTGACGATATTAGGTTTTGCACCATTCAAAAGCAGCAGTGATATTTGCAAGCTCTTAATGGTTTGAACAATCAAAAAAGTTTCTTGAGAAACTCTCGTAGTTATCTCATGAATCATATTTTTCATTAATGGAGATTTATAAAAAAAAAGTCACGGATTTCCTCTTTCATTTGCAATTTACAGAATTAATTTTAATACCTTAATGGTGTGTTATTTTAACTTCTATTTACAATTCATTAATGCTTGCCACACTCTGGCTTCTATTTTGAATCTCCGATTGTGGAGGTTATTCTGCTTCTTCAATACAATAAATGCATGAAATTTGCTTGTGTTCAAAAAATTTATAACATTATGCACGAGTTTCATCAATCTAATTAGTTGTTAACGTAATTAGATATAACTTAAAATGCCCTATTATTTATGCAGAAACTAGTATGTCCAAAAAAAAAAAAAAAAAAAAAAGGAAAAAAAAAAAAAAGAAGAAAAAAGAGATCAATATATAATACTATCAAAATATATTTTGTTCAATTAATATGATATGCAAATTATTAAGTAAGTTATTTTTACAATTAGTTAGCATTAATTAATTAAATTTATATAAATGTTTTTTAAATGTATAATGCTTTAAAAGGGTTTTTACAAAATTTCATCTTGACTTATGTATGTGTGTGAATTGATTTCTTAAATTTAACTGCATGTACACTGAAGAGCTAAAAAAATGGTACACCTGCCTAAAATTGTGTAGGGCCTCCACGAGCACTCAAAAGTGTTGTAACACACGATACACGGATTCGATTATTGTCTGAAGTAGTGATTGAGGTAATTGATACAATGAATCCTGCAGGGCTGTCCATAAATCAGTAGGAGTAAAAAGGGGTGGAGATCTCTTCTTAACAGCACGTTGCAAGGCATCCCAGATATATTCAAGAATGTTCATGTCTGGGGATTTTGGTGGCCAGCGGAAGTGTCTAAATTCAGAAGAGTGATCCTTTAGCCACTCTGTAGCGTGGTGTCGAATTGTACTGCTGAAATTATCCAAGTCCTTCGGAATGCACGATAGACAAGAATGGATGGAGGTGATCAGACAGGATGCTTACGTACCTATCACCTATTAGAGTCACATTTAGACGTATCAGGAGTCCCATATCACGCCAACTGCACACGCTCCTTTACCATAATAGATTCTCCGTCAGCTTGAACAGTCCCCTGTTGATATGTAGGGTCCTTGTATTCATTAGGTTGTCTCCCTACCCGCACACGTCCATCAGCTCAATTCAATAGGAAATGAGACTCGACAGACTGGGAAACGTGTTTCCAGCTATCTACTGTCCAATTTCAGTGTTGACAGGCCCAGACGAGGTGAAAGGCTTTGTGTCATGCAGTCAGAAAAGGTACACGAGTGGGCCTTCGGCTCCAAAACCCATATTTATGATGTTTCGTGCAATGGTTTGCAAGGTGACACTTGTCGATGGCCGAGCATTAAAATCTGCAGCAATTTGCGAAAGGGTTGCCCGTCTGTCACGCTTAATGATTATCGTAATTCGTCGTTGGTCCCGTTCCTGCAAGATCTTTCTCTGGCCGCAGTGATGTCGTAGATTTGACGTGTTCCCGGATTCCCGATATTCACGGTACACTCGTGAAATGGTCGTTCCTTGAAAATCTTAATTTCATCGCCACCTCGGAGATGCTATGTCGCATCTATCATGCACCGACTGTAACACCATGTTCAAACTCTTTTTAATCTTGATAATCTGTCATTGTATCAACAGTAACGTATATAACAACTATGAAACACACTCATTGTCTTATATAGGCTTCGCAGACCATATCTCTTTATTTGTATACGCATGCCTGTACCGGTTGTTTTTTTTGGGGGGGAGGGGGCTCTTCAGTGTATATTTTTAAGGCAGCCCAATGGCTGAAAGGTTACTGCAACGCGCTTCCACACCACAGGTCCGAGGTCAAAACCCGGACTGGGCAAGTTTGACTCAGCCTTTCATCCCTTCAGTGAATCGATAAATGAGTACCAAACTTGCTTGGGAACTTAACACTGGGGGTTACACGTCAGACTGACTACTTGACCGGAACATTTGGTTATGCACCTGAGGGCATAAAGTAGCGTATACTAAGTTGGGCAAAGTAGGTCTTGGCCCTCATGGGTTGTAGCACCACTGTGTTAAGTTAAGTTATAGTTTTAAGAGACATTCATTATAAAGTGCATGATTTGTTTTGAAAGCTGATAAATAAATATTTTTATATTTATTTTTAATGTCCTTTGATTTATAATTACATATAAAATTGTTTTAAGATTATTGAAATTAAAAAAATATTTAAATGCAATTTTTTCGGAAAAGAATAAAAACAAAACAAAACAAATAAACATATTTTCAAAAATATAATGAGGAGATTATTGGAAACTTTATAGAAAATACTTTAATAATAATAATAATATTACATTTGCACGCGGCTAGGACATTCCTATAGAGCCTGAAATATGAATTTTGAAGAATTCACCAGATTTTCAATTACTGTGAATTGAAATAATAACCAGTGTTGTTTGCTGAAATTTCTCTATTCTGATATATTAAGATATGTTAATATAAATACTCTTCTAAATTTCCTGTTTCAAAATCCTAGTTCAGGCTCTGCTCTTGTAAAAGGTTTTAGTCAGATATAGGTAAAATATTATTTGTATCTAATAGGCTGCATTTCGGCAGCTAATCCCTTGCAAACAAGGCAAGTTACCAAATTTGGCAGCCATTTCAAAGGCGATACCACCACTAAATTTATGATGCTTAGAATTTTCTAACTGGTATACCCCTTCTTCATACGAGTGAATGAAAAAACTAAACAATACAGATTGAAGAATGAATAAGTTTCTAATGAGATAATTTTAAGTGAATTGCAAATTAAACAAAATAACCCTATTTGTCAAATATTAAGTATGTAGATCTAATAGCTGATGAAAAGGATTTTTCTTAAAAATTCCTTACATTATAATGGCGATTCAATAGAAACATAGCGAAATGTTGGTCATAGAGCCAAGTTGACATCATTTTTGGCAACCATGTTGGCAACTTGAAGATTGATTAAACGGTGCAGAAGTTGATATACTATAGAGCCACCTGGTGGTGAGCTGCCACAAAGAGGATAGCAGAAAAGCTTTCTGCACAAAAAATACATGTACAGGCCAATTTTCATAGTCATCGGTTGAATGGTGTTGGGGTAATGCGATTTCATATATGCAAACATACATTTTTATACATATTGATTCAATTCAAGATCTCTTTGGATACAAAACATTGCTGCAGTTTTTAATTCTGTTGAGAGAATCCAAAGTCAAAGTGATACTCAAGGGACCTTTTACATGCCACGTAATCGCATGACAGGCGTGCATACGATTTTCGCATCTAGAAAATCTATCGCCTCTCTAGCCGGGATCGATCCCGCAACCTTAGTCTTTCGAGGCGTGCACGCTTTCTCTAAGCCACTGAGCCGACGGCGAAGTACTATTATTATAGAAGCCTTTTTATATAACAGGAGAATATTTCGGATAGTTCATTTTTTCTTCATTTTTTTGCCAAATAAATTGAATTAGATAACAATAATTAAATAACTTTTCTTGTAATAAAACTCTTCAAACAATTTTATATGTATATTCTTATTCAAATAAAACTAAATATCAAAAATTTATTCATTTATATATGCTTTTTTAATTCATGTCTCAGAACTTAGATATTTCGGATACCTTAACTATAACCTAGATACAACAATAGCACCTATGATAATTTCCATTTACTTGATAATAACTGTAATTCTGCATTTTACTCTTTTATTGAAACAAATTTTTAGCTGTTTTTCATAATTGATAAAATCTTCATCACAATATTATTGTTTGCAATAAACTTTTGAATTAAGGATCATAAAGCAGACTTTAAGTCATCAAATATAAAGATATTCTTATTCCCAGAATTTATTTTTGTCCTCAAACAGCAAGTTTTGTAAGTAAAAAAGAAAAAAAAAACAGAAAAGACGAAATCACGCAGTGCATCTTGTATATAATTGAATATACAAGAGATGTTCCCTCAATAAACTTTATAACTAACCATGTACAGTCTCTCATCCATTAAGGTTTAACTATATCTGACGTCATTTAACGAGTATTTACAAGAACGGTCATCAGTCATCCAAAAGAGCTTTGCGGAAACCATGTTAAGCGCGTCTCATTGTTAAAGCTCTATAACCTCCACCCTTCATCCTCATAGTGATTATAATGTGCTTTCTGCAAATAAAACAAACTTGGAAGAGAAATTTTGTACCAGATAATTCAAACAATTTATCTCAAATCTGTTATATAACAATTGTGAAAAGCATAAAAGGACGTAATTTACTTAACCACATTGTAGTTTTATATTAAACCCTTTTTTCTGTAAGATTTATTTTATGAATTTTTGACACACGATTATATACACGATTATTTTGTTTAGAAATACGGTAATTGATTATAATTAATAAAAATTAATTGATTAAAACTAATTATTTAAAAATTACGGATGCAGCCAAGTTGGTATCATTTTAGAGCGACCCTTTTGTCGACTTGAGTCAAAACTTTAAAAGGCTTTTTTCTCACATTTTAAGGCACTCATTTGAGATGAAATGTTCTATACACGATTGTTTTGGGTGACAGTACGATAATTAAATTATAATTAATTGACTGAAACTAATTATTTAAAGAATTACGGATACATTCACGTTGGATTCATTTATAGCGACTTCTGTCAAAACCTTTAAAGATTTTTTTTTCACGTTTTAAAGCATTCAGTTGAACAGAAATTTTGTATACACTATTGTTTTGGATGACAATAAGGTACTTTAATGATAATTAATAAAAATTAATAGCCACTTAATTTTGTGATTCTGTCATATGCATATACATATTTACATTAATTGTAATTATTTAATAAAAAGTAACTAAAATAAAATTTTTCTTTGTTGACTTAAGTAGGAATTGACTTTTTTTTCTTTCTTTATATTACTTGTTTTTATCAGAAAGAAGATTTTAGCTGCTTTATAGTTGGAAAAATATGTGATATCCTGTTCCTCTGATCACCAGTTTTCTCTGCAATGCACCTTATTTTAAATTTTAAAAAGTGCACTTTGATTACATATACATTAATTCTATTGCTTTGAGGTCTTTATGATAAATAACTACAAAAAATAATAAAAGAATTTGCTTAAAAATATTTGAAAAAATTTACCCAAAAACAATACAAAATTCTTCCCGTTAAAACAGAAATTACTTTTTTTTCAGACATAAAAAGGAAAAAATCCCATTTAACACAAAACCGAAATTTGTATTAAATATTATTTTTTCCCTTTTTCTCATAAAAAAATTTTTTGAAAAAAATATCAAAATTTTTCTTGTTTGGGTTTTTTTATAGAAATTTTTGGGGGGACACAGTGCGATTAAATTACTAAAACCGGTAAAAAAATAAAATTTAATTTTTTAGCCTAAATTACCCTTATATACTTTTCTAAAACCCCTCAAAAAAATTCGAAAACTAAAAACCCCAAAAAACTTAGAATTATGATAGCTTTCACGTTCTTTTTTTATTCACATCTCTATGGAAAAACCCTAAATTTTTTAACTGACTTATCTCGGAAAGATAAAATAACTAGTTTATCTTCATTTAAAATGCTACGGTTTTTTTTTCTATTGTGCCTTGTTTTGAATTTTTTTACCTTTTGGGCAAATGGGTACATGATAAATGAAAATTTGGGGTATGCTTTTTTGAATCAAAGGATTGCTTATTTTTATAAAAAAAAATTAAAAATCAAATTTTACATTTTTTTAAAGGGGTTTTTTAATAAGCATTCATAAAAAAAAGTATTGTACGAATACCATTATGTTATCCCCAAAACCCATACCGACTTTTTGGTTTATACATTGTTTACGCCTTTCTTTAAAATTTTACGCGGGAAGTAAATGTTTGTAGGAGAAGAGATTTTTTAAAAAACACTTCACAAATTTTAAGTTTTTTCCCTTAAAAAAATTCAGGATATTTTTTTTGAAAAAAAAATTTCTTTTTAAATTTGTATACATACATAGAAAGAAAAAAAAAAATTTTTTTAAAAAACCTTAAATTAAAAATTTTTTTCCAAAGGCCAAAGTACCCTTAAACACATCTCACGAGATTCATTAGATGGTATTAGTGTTGCATTCCAGACGAAAAATCTTTCTGCGATAATTATGAAGAAAATAATTAGCCGGTATCTCGTACAAATTAAACAAAAATACAAAAAAACCGGGAAAATTTAAAAAAAGTAAAATAGCGATGGATTTAGTTTCAATAATAAAACTTTACTTTGAGTTTCATGCCATGCGACACCGACAAAAGGAACACAAAAACGCCAAACGTATGACACGCAATACCGACAGAGGAGAGATTAAATACTATAATCTATAGAGAGTTAGTTATAATAAGGTCGCACTATAAAGCAACACGAAGGCCATTTAGCGCTGGGCCTCATAATTTTCAGCCTCGGTCTAGCCAAGGGCCTGTCCCCTTTGTTTTCGACCCCCCATTTCCTAACTACCACACGACACCAATGGGAGGATTTTGAGCCTCTGCAGATTTGATTTGATCCAGCCCCTCTGCACTGTAGATCTTCAATGTCAACAGGATTCAAACCTGTGACACTCTGGTTCAAGTGACCATAACCACTTGGCAACTACGGCCGACGGAATGTAATAGAACAAAATATTAAAAAATGTGAATTCCGAAAACAAATTGAGATAAATATTAATTATTTTAATACAAACATATAATTCATTTAATTCATCAACATTTCAAATAAACGTGTTCAAACCATACTTTTATAACGTAAGTAAGGGAATTTAAGAGAAAAGGGTGAGTGAATATTAACGTCGTACTATTCAACTACTCAAAGGCTTTTGGCGACGGACCTCGAAATCTTGAACCATGGTCAAGTGGCGAGGATGACACCTGTGCTGGCCTCCCCCTCTTCTAAAATCCGCACCAGTGGAGTTGTTTGAGCCTCGACATATTTAGCGTGCATCGGCCCCCTCTTCAGCGGTACAAGGTTCGAACTCATGACACGCCGGGCCACGAGTCCGTTACTTTGACCATTAGACTACCGCGGTCACTATGTGTCCAGGGAGAAAACCAGGAACCCGCTACCTGTCCTCTAATCTCCGTGAAATCGTCCATTTCAATAGCAGAAGTTGGATGGTTTGGGCAAGCATTACTTTGTATGGTCACACACATCGCTATGCCTTTGCAAGAGCACTGGGACTGCTATGAGATATAGGAAGGACGTCTTTTAACCCTATGTTTGTCTTTTCACAGGTGTTGTTGGGCCTGATTTTATTTTAATTGATGGCAACGTGAGGCTCATAGAGTTCATTTGGTCGATGAATTTCTGCAAAGGGAAGATATTCGCTGAATAGATTCTCCAAACTTCATCCGTATAAATGATTCTAACTTCCAAGAGGGAATTAATTCATAATCTTTCTCCGAGGCCTGAAAACAGAGTTGCGAAATGGGAAATTAATTACACGAAATTCTAATTCCCAATTTCGGTTAAAAAATCACAGTGTAATGCCTGATTATTTGAAATAGAGGGCCATAACCCCTATTAACCCATTTTTTGTCATATCCTGAAAGTGCTGTTTCATTCCTTCCGACTTCTATGAGTGTTACGCACAATCATGCTTGTGTATTTTAACTAATCAATGGTTACTTTTTGCATTATATCAGTTCTATATACATACCAAATTTTATTAAAATCTGTCCAATAGTCCTAGACATAACAGACAAAACCTAAAAAAGTCCAATTTTGAACACCAGTGTAGAATCTAAGTAGCACCACATCGCAGATACAATTAGATTGTGTTTGTCACTTTGAATTATTTTAAGGTTGTGTTTGAAAAATTAATAATTGATGTAATTAGGTATACGGAAGCTTTAAATATGTATTAATCATAATTTGTCATTAGAATCAGCGCGTAGCTAATAAATATTTTTATTACACTACATTGCAGGAATATTTATACTTTATTTTTATTTCTTATTTCAATAAATATTTTTTAAAACCTGTAATATGGGTACAACTTAAATTTTTTTATGTATGTTCAAAGATAGTTATATTTTATATATCTTACTTATTTTTATGTTAATAAGTACCTTAAAATAATGCATAAATAATAGTAATAAACCTCTAAATCTGTATTTTTCACCTCTATTTCCTAACTCTGGATGCATTGCCGTGAGAATCAGAATGCTTTAAATATTCTCTAGTGTGTGGCACACTGAATCATATTGGAGGATTCGTTTAGTAAATCACAGCTATAAGGCTCGTGACCCCTGATGTAGAATATCTGATAATTGTTAACTGATATATTTGAGTTATCGTATGATATCATTTGAATATTCTTAGATTTGCTTAAAATTCTATTGGATTTTATTTTTGTTTTTCGGATAAAACTTCTTATTCAAACAAATCCTTTTAACTTCCGTTCTCCAAGTACAACAGCATCTTTTGTAATCACTTATTTTTCTTTAATTATAAATAAAAGGGAGAGGAGCTATTGCTTAAATGATGCAGTTAAAGCAAAACTGTCTTCTTATAATTTTACTGTAAAACACAAATTAAAAATTGATAAATTTTAAAATTAATCCTTGAAATCTATACTTCTTTTTTACAAATGAATTTTAAGTCTTAAAACAAATTTATTTGCTTGTAAAATTTGCTGACATCATATAAGAAAAAAAATAAACTAAGGCCATTTAACCAGCCCGGCTGTTTCGAATAATCAAATTGTACAATAAATAAAATCAAGTAATTCATTTTATTTGAAAACAAAATTGTTAACTTTATAGGCAAAACAATATGAGCCTCTAGTTAAGGGAATAAATGATTATTTAAAAAGTTCGTAATAGAATATATGTAAGTTATATATAAATAAATAAAATTACGCACTAATGAATAAGTCTTCATCAAATTCGACATATGTCAATTTAAATGATTTCAAACCATAATAAGGAAAATAGAAAATAGATCTCAAGCAATCAGTATAAATGTAATTTATCCTGTTTTTCATTTCGAATGTACTGGGAAAAAATATTGCATATAAAATTAGAAGAGGCAATTTACATCATTCTCTTCCTTATTTTCATTAATAATCTTTGTGAAAAAAGCGTGTGTTAATTGAAATAAATAGTAAAATGAAAGAAAATTATACACTAGGAATCAGTAAAATTTACAGTCTTAATTCGTAAACTTTTAATGTACTACAGTTTTTATTTACTTCAGTGTTAAAAACACTTGATTAATTTAAACTTCAAGTGAAAAAACTTCTTTTTTGGACTAGTATAAAGGGATTTATACCTAATTTCGAAGTATAATCAACTCACATATTTTAATTAACACCTCTTTTTCATAAGTTATGTTAAGATAAGAGAAGTATGTTCTGTTTTCTTTAGATACGGTATTCCCTGTTGGTAAATAATACGATAAAAAACAAATGTGGAGTATAAGTCTCTCAAAGAAATTTCCATAATCGGATTACTTGTTTTATAATTAATTGGCAAATTACCTAATAAGACAGACACTGCCAAGAAAGAAACTTTGGAAGACTAAGACTTTAAAAAGGGTATCAGAAAAAGCAATATAAAGAAAATTATGTGAAACAAAAATAAGCATTAATGTATGAAAATTGTGTCACAGAGAAAAATAGAGGATATCAAGAAAAACAATTTCTCAAATTTGTTTATTTATATGTTATAAGGATCATTATAATTTATTACTTAAGTAATTCAAACAGGCGAAATTTTTTCTCTTCAATAAATTCACCATTGAAAAAATCCATGCATAATATTTTTAGAATTTTGGCCTTTTAGGAATTTTATCAGCTTAAAGTAAAAAAATCATCGTCTGCACTAATTTAACAGCAGGATTTTCCCAGACGATATTCCACACTCTTCATTTAAAGATTTTAATTTCTTCTTTATGTGTGATAAATATTGAATTTATTATAATTAATTATATCTAAATCATAGCAAAATAAAATGTATATACAGTCTTAGTATATAATGAAATGTGTTTGTTAATAATTTTTGACTATAAAAGTATAATTAATATACTTTTTAAAAATGTTTATATTTAAATAAAACAAGGCCGCTCTTTTTCAATTCCTACTATTAGCCGCACTGTCTATATATTTATTTATATTTATCTTGGTGGAATTTTCAATCGTTAATAAAATACATTTTAAAGAGCTGAATTGAGCTAAAATTTTATATACAGGATCATTTTGGATGACAATACAATAATTTAATTATAATTAATAAAAAAGAACTACAAATACTACCACGTTGGCATCATTTTTGGCGACTTAGCGACCATTTTGGCGACTTGTATCAAAACTTGAAAAGGTTTTTTTCTCACCTGTTAAATCATTCAGTTGGACTGAAATTAAAAGAACAATACGATACTTTAATGATAATTAAAAAATTTGATTACCACTTAATGTTATGATTCTGTACTATGTATATACATATTTATATTAATTGTAACTATTAAATAAAAAGTAGCTAAAATAAAATTTTTCTTTGCTGATCTAAGTAGGAATTTTGACTTAATTTTTTTTTAATATTATTTAGAATTTAAACTGTATTTGGAGCTAATGACTCAAACGATTTAGCAAGAAACAAAACTTTGCGTTAAATTTCCGTGAAAAATCCAGGAAAGTTGATTCGCCAACACAAGATTTTATTTATATATTGGTTAATTGTAATTCATCTCATACAGACTACTTGTGTTTCTTTATTCGCGGTTTTTGATGAATAACTTCCGAGTTTGTAAACATATTTGATATTCGTAAACTGATCTAAAATTTGCATGAAATTGCGAACAAAATGATACAAAAAACATTTGCTTCACAAAACAAAGAAAACTCTTCATTTTTGTTAGTAATGCAGTGTTTTTCAGTAGTATAATAGGTATGTTTAAGCACAGAACTTAAAGTATGGCAAAATATCTTTGTGAATTTATTCAATTCCTAATATTAGTTCACTATCTCCTCCTATATATATACCTTATTCAAATTTTAAATCGTTATTAAATACTTTATATTCTTCCATTCAATGTAGGAATTGACTTAATTTTTTTATATTACTTGTTTTAAAAGGATTTCAAAAGTATAATATATTTTCATACTCTTTCGAATAATAATGATATACAGTATCCAGAAGTACAAATAAATAAATAAGTAGGTAAGAGAGTTAAAAAAGTATTCTTAAATTTATAAAAGTAATTTTGATAAATACTTTTTTAAAATTATGTAAAAGTTTCGAATTGTATTTCATTCTAACT
Organism: Trichonephila inaurata madagascariensis; assembly: GCA_019973955.1. Classification (NCBI taxonomy): domain Eukaryota; kingdom Metazoa; phylum Arthropoda; class Arachnida; order Araneae; family Nephilidae; genus Trichonephila; species Trichonephila inaurata. The sequence goes on from BMAV01001674.1 coordinate 117,466, forward strand.
ACATATTTCTGTCTTTAATGAAATCAGTAAAAGTTACACTTTTACTTTTAACAATTATTTTTAGTTTGATTTCAATATGCTGTTTTTTCAATTATTTTTAATTACAAATAGATTTCAGTGGCTATCTTTATTTTCTATATTCAGGCTGTTAAATTCTCTTATAGAGCTCTAATTTGAATATTGAAAATTGCAAATTTTGTCAAAAAATAAACAAATAAGTTTTCTGAAAGTGGTTTTTGTCTAATAAATGTTACAATTTAATAACACAGAAAATGAATGGATTCTATTTAAATCATCAGTAATATATTAAAGGAAACTACGAGGAAAAAGAAATCAAAAAGTTAAGGGAATTTTGTAATTTTTCTTTTATACAACGTGTCTCGTCTTTCCTCGTATTTTTTGGTGTATAGCAGACCGTTCAACGTGGCTGCTTCCTCGTCGATCTGCGCCAAGTAGGAAAGGAGGGCAGTGATCCGCTTTTTGTTTGCGGAAAGTGCGATAAGGTAGAAAAAGCAAAGCGTAATAATTATGCCGAGTAGAAAGATTTTACATTTGATAAATACGGATTTTCAATTGACAAGAAAGATACAAGCGAGCAAAAATTTCATTTAAGCTATCAAAGCATGCAATTTTTTAAATAACACACGTACGTACGCACGCATGCACGCACACACACACACATGCACACGTACACACACACGCAAACACACACGCACACACACACTATTTAAAAAGAAAAAAATATGTGTTACTAAAACATGGAAAAATAATACATATTCAAGTAAAATTATGGATACTCAAAGTAATTTCTTTTCGAATAAAAACATGTTTACAATACATATTAAAAATGTACTCATAAATATTAAGTAATTTTTAAATGCAGGTAAAAATAATTATCATTAATCCAATAAGAATTTAAATCAGAACATATGTATGTAGTTATATATAATAATGTACATCAAGAGGAAACTGAAATTTAAAAATAAATATTTTAAGAAACGACCTTATACTTTTTCAAGCAATGAAGAAAATTTCGTTTCTTGTTAAAATTTTTTGATTAAAATTTCAAATTATTGCTTCGATTTTCTTCCCTATCGTTGATATACACATTCGATTTGTGTTTCGTCATAATTTCAGGTAATAGAACATCCTTTTAAAATAAGGTATTTAGAGATCTTGAAATTTTATCATGAATTAATCAATACAAATTGTTTTTTTATAAAAGTTTAGCTTTGCAACAAGAGACCTCAAAAACACCAAGTACACTTTTTCTGTAATTAATTGCTTAAGCATACAGAGTGTCCGAATTCGACCAATAAATGCAGAGGAGTGATTCGGTATCATGGCGATGACAAATCACTAAAGAACATGGGGCGCAAAACGCTTATAGTCGGAGAAAATCACAAAAAACATTTATGAAGGGTGTGATTTCGAGTCTAATAAAAAAGGGCAATAAGCGATAAAAAATATATATTTGTAACAAATAAAGTATGTTTACAATATGAACAATGCATCACAGCTCGACGTCAGAAATGCAACGACAAGTAATTGCCACAGGAATTGTTCGAAGTTGAGGTAGCGCACATCCGGCGGGCGAGGGATTGTGTCAGAAACGTTCTAGCCAATCCAGTATAATGGTGATGTCAGCTGAAGCGGCGACGATTCGTGCCGTAAGATCCTCAACTGTGGCCACCATCCCTGTTTCACACACATGCAATTTCAGGTATCCCAAGAAGAAATCGAAGGAACTTAGGTCCAACTGGGGTGGAGAAACGGGCAACGCAGTAGGGATGGAGATCTGAGATCGATTAATTGAAAAACAGATTTCTCGGGCTAAAAAAAATGATTTTTAAATCGATATGTAGCACTGAATCGATTCAGTGAATCAATATTGCATCCTAGAAAATCGACATTCGATTTTTTTTCTGTTTTGGTAAAAACCGTAATATTATTTACAACTAGTTGTATGTATTATCTTTAAAACCCGTAATATTATGGTTTGGCGGTTAAAGAGTTAATTTGCTGAAACGAAAAGAAAAAAAAGACCTATTTATCGTTACTTTCACTCAATAGCCATGATGTAGTGTATGAGTACCGTGGGATCATTTGTTTCTTGTGAGCGCATTTTTTCGATCGCCGGCAGCATCTCAAGTGATGAGCGGAACCGCTTAGATCCTAGGAGAGGAGACTTGACAGACTGTTGTTTTAAAAAGCCTAGATATTAAGTATTGGAATTTATAAGCTATATTATATCTATTTTCTAAACTTTATAATGTAATGAATACATTTAGAAAATAAATGCCTTTTTCTTATACCTGATAATTTGATATGGTAATAAAATTAATTGTAATTGTCGAATTCCTTGCACGAAAAAATTCCCTGATTTTACTGATAAGAGATCGTTTATTATTTCCTTTTTTTTCTTGTTTTCCATAAAATAGATTTATATTTACATTGTAAATGACACTTGAAAAAAAATCGATTTCTTAGAAATCGATCTTTCAGACCTCGTTTTTTGTAAATCGATTCATCAGGTTAGGATTCGAATCGATTTAAAAATCGATCTTTTTCGGAAAGAATCGCCATCCCTACAACGGAGGTGGATTGGAACCGGTCTTCCGCAAACAATCCACCTCCCGGAATATGTAGCATGGAGGTGGCTACGCACCTCAATCGAAAAATATGCTGGAACACCATTATACATGAGTCACATCGTTCTGAAATACAATGGCTGGAACTCCATGTAGAAACTGTGGGAAAAGTGGGAAATTTGCTTATGTGCAGGTTTCTTCAACCCTAACATGACACCAATTACCAGCATTCTTTTTACTACTTCCCTCGTTTGGTTTATCGTCCTCCTGACGGCCACTATTATCGAGATTTTCACCAACCATACGTGGTTTACGAAAGCATATTCTATGGTGATTTGTCATCTCCATGCTGCCTACTATCATCCCTCGAATTCGGCAACACCCTATATGAGTAATCTCATGAGTGAATTATACATGAGGAATTTTCTTGAAAACTTTCGATTATATTTATGAAAGTTGCAAATGACATGACTATTCGAAACATAAATGTCATGTACAGCTCTGTCATTTACAGTTCTAGATAAGTAATATAAAGGTAATATTTGTTAAATGAGCATCATTTTCTGCTATTGAAGCTAAAAATTACATAAATTCCAAAACTTATTTATAGAATTTATTGATGAAGTACAGTAAAACCATAAGGAAAAGAGAACGGTTTTAAAAAATAAATTTCTGTAAGTGCCAGAAATATAATGTCAATAACATATAAATTTTAATGGATTTCTCCATATACTAAACAAGGTCTGTAAGAGGTTGCTTCATTTTTTGAGTTATAAGCACAGATATGCAAAACAATTTAATTCAAAATCAGTTATTAAGATAGAAAAGAAAGTTCTGCTACTGTTTTGAAAGTTTTCATAAACCAATTAAAATCACTTTTCTGTCAAAACTACAGTTTTAGGAATTATTTGCACGCTATTTCAGAACAAATAACATCCAAGCAAATCTTTCTGGAATATGGAATGAATAAATCAAATTATAGCGGAAACATTCCTGTGTGATATTCAAATAAGTTTGCTCAAGAAAACCTATTTTCTTGTTAATTTAAGTAGTTTTAAATCATTACAAGTTTATTTCCAATTTAATTAGAATACTAAAGACAACAGTTTCCGCATTGATGCTTTATTGTCCCATGCAAATATAATTTCTGATTTTGACACATTTTTCCATGAAAAAACAACTTGCAAATCTAATTAAATAAAGAAATACAAAACAAATATTAATGCATGAAGCACAGAATTCAGAAGAAAAGAAATTTCAGAATATAAAATTCTAATCATATCTATATATCAATGGACTTCAAAATGAGTTCTAGGGACTCCTGGAGTCACAATAAAAAAAATATATCAAAACATTTTTTTCTTTACACCTACTAGATTGCAAATATACTATTGTTTAATCACCCAAGTTCCACGAAACAATTTTATATTCATTAGTGCAATGTTTCCGAAAATAAAGGTATTCGACTACGTTCGGAAGCGAGATTTTGCAAAAGCGTATAAAAGGATAATATTTATGATATTTAGTGTCACTTAGATTAGAAAATGTATATAAAATTGTTTTAAGAATAGTATTACAATAAAAAATTATTTAAGTACAATATTTTGACAAAAAATGAACATAGAATGCCCATTGTCAAAATATTCTCCTTTTGTGAAAAATGCTCTCTATTATAATAATATTTTGCCTGTCTATAGTTCAGACCTCTGTACAGAGGCTCAACTAGAGTTTTTGAAATATACCACTTAGAAGTTTGTTTATTCGTGTTTTACGACAACAAAGGGGAGAAATTTTAAGAAAAAAACGCCGATAATTATTTCAATCGGTTGTAACTCTAAAAATGATGTGAATTTTTCAAAAACCATAGTTGAGCCTTTGTACAGAGGTCTGAGCAATAAACAGGCAGAATTTTATTATAAGAGAAGCATTTTTCACAAAGGGAGAACATTTTGAAAAGAGGTTATTTAGTACTAGTTAGTAGTTTTTAGTTTGTGTACCATGTTGATCTACGCGTCATAAACACTACTTTTAGATACATTCTTCTAAGTGTGTGTATGCGGAATATATACAGCGGAGACTGCCAAAATAATAGAAATACTTCAGTTTTATAAAGAACTTATTATTAGTAAGGTGTAGGACCATCTTTGGCATCTTTTAGCTTGGATTCGCCTACCTTGGATCGTATTGATAGCATTTCTATGAGAATTAAAGCTGGGGTAAAAGCAATACGTGATGTAACAGTATGTTAAGGGAAAAAAAAGAAGAGTATTCCATGTACAGTCGGACATCTATTTAACGAAGTCGCTAAATCCCGGTAAAAAGTTCGTTATATGGAAAACTTTTTATATATAGATTCATGTTTTAATATACTTTAGAAACCACATAAGACACATTTTAAATTCATAAACACTATATATTAAAAAAAAGTATTTATTAACAAGTTTTTTAAAATTAATGTATGTTTATTTTATATATCTTACCAATCAAAAAAGAAAGAAAGAAAGAAAAACTGCAAGGAAAACAGAAAAAAAAAGAATGTCGAAGAATTCACTGTATTTTCAATATCCAGAAAATAATTTTATACTAAAATTAATTAATTTTAAAGACATTTTATAATTTAAAGCACACAAGTAATATTAAACACACATTATTGTATAATTAGAACACGGGACAACTCCACTGAGGGTAAAAAGGATATCGAAGATGTTTCTAGTGAACTGGGCAATGGGGGTTACAGGGTTGCACTTCTTGGATGAAACATCCTTAACTCATTGACTTCTGTGAGTTAGGATCTAATAAACCAGTTCAAGATTTGTGACCACCATAAAATGTATTAAAGAGAGTATAACTTCACATTTTTCAGAAATAGTTTAAAAGAAGAGAGAACAAAAAATTAATCCCAAAAGAAAAAGTTCGTTATATAGAAAATACACTTCGCTATAGAGAGGTTATTTTACGAAGAAATCGTGAAATGTTCAAGGTACCAGGAAGAAGTTCACTATATAGAAAAATTCGTAATATAGAGGTTCGACTGTATTTTTATTCTGTATGTTTTATTATTAAATGTATAACATTAATATAATATATATATATATAAAATATACACTATAGTTACGGAAATAGATGCATGTAGATTAATTATCGAATCAAATGCATAGAATAATATTAAAAATAATTATTCTTTGATATATGTGAAATGTTTATGTCATTTTAAACCATCCAATGTAAATCAACACAGCCATTTAAATCATGTACTGTATTCTAGTTTAGTAAATTTAATGCAAACTATATCAATTAAAATTAATGAATGGGAACTAACGACCTCTTTTAGGTGAATGATTCAAATTGGTGTAAGGATACTGATTGGTCATTTGCCTACTTTACAGTATTTTAGCTTGAATGTGGTTATAATATTCGTTAACGATCGGATTATATAACTCTAACCAATTATTTTAATTTCCTGTTTATGTGAATTTAATTTCAAGTGTAATTACACAACAAATGCATCATTAAAGTTGAATTAAAGATTAGTCGTATAATATGCAATGACTAGAGTTAAATTATACATTATTGAAATCATACTAAAGAGTATGACTTCCATCACAGACTAAATTATTAAATAAAAAGTGGAATTTGAGGCACAAAATGGTGGAATACTGTCACGCAAGTAAATTTGATTATATTACTTTCATTTCCCTTTCCTTTTTACACCCAGTTTATAAAATTTTGAAATTTGTTTAAAAACAAAAACATTCAAATATCTGTCTAACTATACCGTATGTATGTTTTTAAAACTCAAAAATGCTCATTTTCAAAGTCTTACTTTAAATTTGGTAGTTAGAAGAGTTTCATAGAATTAAAAAAAAATTATTGTTTTTCTGTCTAAATATTTTAAATAAAAAAAAACGCTCATTAAATCAAATCTAGATATCATTCCCCACAGTAAATTTTTGTTTTAATTTGTTAATTTTGACCTTAAACTGTTAAGATAATTTTTTAGCCTAATTTTATTAAAGTAGTAAAGGAAATGACAATTATTTTTAGATTTTCTATTTCACATCTTTTTAGTTATTGCTCACAAATTTAATCTTTTGTAAAGAATTGTGTGTGTGTGGTATATTATTTCATATCACCACTAAATGACTGTAAAATATAATGTAAAACTTCCTATAGCAACACATGTAAAATTGTTTTATATAACGATCGATAAATCATTAATTACTGTTGTGTGACAGAAGCATGGAACATTAAAATCTTATTATGTGTTTGTAATATAATCAAAATAAATATAATAATGTCATATCTAACTACATTAAATGAAAAACATAATTACAGAACGAATTAATGTTTCTTTAATATTACTTACTTAAAAATATTTAATGCTAAAGAAACACTGGTTTAAAAATCAATAATCCAATACTTTGAGCTAATATTTGAACCCATTATTCTTTAACTGAGAGGAAAAAATGGGTTTGAGGGTTGTTAGACCATATTCTATGTATTGATTATATAAAATATATTAAGCTCTGAAAATGATTAAGTGGTATTTACTCGAAGCACATTTATTACTTAAGAAATAGAAGGGGGAAATGATCTTTTCTCTTTAACATCTGTCTATTTGTCTAGCCACAATCACAATTCTTTGTTTTTAATTTATTTTAGATGGTGGAAGTAAAAGCTATAGAAATAAATTGTTGGAAATGATACTTTTTAGAATGTAAGTGCCTTGTCCATTTGAGTAATTAAATAATTGTTTCAAAAATGCAAGAAACATCAAAACAAATTTTTGTAGGATTTTATGACATGGTCCATGATCAAATACTGATATTTTGTTGATAAATCTGAGGTAAAAAAGGAATATATCAAAAGAAATAAAAGAACAACGTTTGTAAATTTTTAAAATTTCTTCAGAATCTGCTAAGAAATATCTTATCAAAATACATGAATTATTTTATCTAAATGCTGCTTAATGAAAATTTAAAATGACATCTAAGAATCCATTCAGTTCTTAAAATATTAAATTTACTTTTATTTCATTTGGAGGAAACGTCTATGCATAAATGTCTATGTATATTGATATTAAAGCTTTAGGTAAGTAAAGTATTTTTTCTATTTTATGTACTCTGTTGTAAAATATATTGTTGCTCAGAACAGGGTTCGTGGATTTTATGCTATGTCAGTTTCAAAGATTCTTCAAGAGCGATGACTTAGTTGACGGAAACAGTCCTTAAAATACAGAATAAGCAGAAATAAAACTCGTACAAGAAGTTCTAGAAGGTTCTCATACTTTCTACAGCCCTCAGGTGCCACTATCAGTGTCTAAAAATACAGATAAAAGCTATCCTCAAACAACAGTTCAGTCGTAAGCAGACATACAGAAGTAAACAATTCAACATCTGAAGTCGAACTCGGTTTGAAGAATCGACCGTTATTTATAATCGACATTCCTACCTTCCACTGCTTTCTCGAACAATCCACTTACATCAAAGACCTCCAGAAATTTCGAGAAGTCTCCATATGTTCGCCAAGGTGCCAAAAATACCAACTTGGTTGTATTTCTAATATTTCCTCAAGTTCCCATTGAAACACCATTATAATGTAAGGGACAGCGTTGCTTGCGATTATTACATTTTTTATCATAAATAGATTCAACAAAAAATATTATTAACTTATTAAACATGCATATTTATGTTATTTACACTATTTTAAGATAAAATTAAAATTATCTATTTTCGAAGAATGTAACAGCCAAAGAAAGAATTAGTAAAAGTAATATAAATAAACCAATCCTTATATCATATTACACATATAATTTCCATTAAGCTTTAGGTACTATTATGAAACATTTACAGATTATGTTTCTTTTCCTAATGGAATGTATTGACATAGATATAATATTGGCCTAAGACTCTGTGTAAAGAGATTGGAATGTAACACTAATCTTCCAAATAATCAGAATTATAGCTCTTTCTGTATATATCTTCCATCTATACATATTTCGATATGATATATTGATACAAATATAAATAGTGCATTCTCAGACTAAAAACATTCATACATTTGGATATTTATAGTTTCAAAACATGTTTAGCTGTCTAAATGTCATAGGTAAAAGAAAAAAAATACATTGTAATAAACTATATTTTTATATATATGACAGTATATACATATAATCCACAATAATAATATATAAAAAAAATAGTTGTAATCTTAAGTATAACTATACATAATACAGTTAGAAATATTAGCCACAGTAGTATAATAGCAAATTCTTGGCCTTAGGAGCCAGGAATGCAGGTTTAAACAATGTTTTGATGTCAGCCAACCTTCACCTGTAATTTTACTATGCTACTGGACTATAAGGAGAAGTGGAAATCCTATAAATATGTAATTATTGGAAGATAAAATGCACTAATGCTATTAATAAACAAAATTGTAACAGAAAATATTAATAAAAACTTCTTAATTAATATGGAAATTATAAAAATATTTGTATTTGTATATATATATATGTAAGGTCTAAAAGTTCAACTTAAAAATTAATAGAATAATAAATAAAAGTAGAGCGAATTCTTTGCTATCGCGTAGGGATTTCAGGGTGAGTAAGACTAGGCAGGGTGCTCCAGTTTAGGAAGAGAATAATTGAGTCATGCGAGCTTATGTCTCTTCAACGCCTGTACATTCTTTGTTCGAATATGTTAGACGTTAAGTGGCAGTCATTTTGGAAAAGTTGACCATATTACTACAATAAGGGTAGAGTGATTTAAGAAGATGATTGCAATTATTTACAAGCAGGCTTGGGGGCCTAACACATTTTTGTTAATTTATTTCTAACAAGAAATTTAATAACGATAATTAAACAAAGTATTGATAATGAGTCAAAAACAGAACATTACTTGAACTGTCCCACGATTCACGAAGAAGAACGCCGGTAGTGTAGTTAAACTTTAACAAAGCTAATTAATTTTTAGTTATTAATTACTTATAAACTCATACACCTCAAATATTTTCAGTTTTAGAAAAATATTTCACTTATTATTACAAGGATAAATTTTTCTAATAAATGAAAAGAAAACATTTATGCAAATGTCATAAACTTAAGTACAAAAAAAAACTCAATATTTCTGAACAAAAATTTTAGAGCAAATTGAATGCATTTATTACAAACTATGCTGATCAATTCTATCGGAAGTTATATTTCTTTCTATTCTGAGAATCAATGAATCGAGAAATTTCTTAAAATATCCGGTGGTCGTTATTCATATTTAAAAACCAATTAGCTACGATTCTAAATTTAATTTCCATATTTCCCCAGAAAACACACATTCGCTTAATCGATCTTCTCTCTTAAATGTATTTCATTCCAGAATATCACGCGATTCTGTACTTAACTCTTTCGAGATGCTTCAGACAATAAAGCTGTTTTTTATATCTTTCTCCTTCAAAATCTTGGCTATTGTTTTGAAAATTCGATATCGTATTAATACTATGCGACATATTGGTTTCTCTTTTTTCCCCCCATTTTTTCCCTTTAATGATGGTAATAAAAACTGAAAAATAAGGATTTCTTAAGGATTTTATATCACTAAGTAACCATTTAAGAGTAACTTAAGAACTTTAATACAAAGAAGCTTTAAGAACTGTTAAAAAGCTTTGTTCTTCAAGAATATAAACGGGCAAGTTTTTTAACATAGTTATTAAACAATGACATATCCTACGCATTGTTGATACAATTTAAAAATTGTTGGGGGAAATGTATCATTAGGGGACAAAAGCTGTAATAGAATGAAAATTTTGTGAAAAATATCTGTCCGCCTTTGTACAACAGTATTTGTTTGAGATAAGTAATATCATACTTACTAATTGCCCGTTCCAACTCTAACTAATATATTTGATGTAATGGGAAGTTATGACCTATTCAGTTACAAGTTTGAAGTTCGAGAAGGCTTGATCCACGCCAACAAGCTATTTCGGACCATATTGAGAAAATATGATTGGAGTGGAAATATTTGAAATAAGTGCCACATAAATTAAGGGAGAATTTAAACGCACATGTCATCATACGTATATGTCTTCTTGCACAGAACAAAATCGAGCTTTTTTTTTATCATGATCACAGGAAAAGTGGATTACCTATGAAAATATGATAAGAAAAAGGGGTATATTGAGAGCCTAGAAAACCTGTGCCCCTCCACATCTTAAGTGAATTTGAGTCATAGTAAGAGATTGATATGTGTATAGTGCACATTCGAGGACCAATACATTTCGAACTGTTGAAACAGGGGAAAAAACTAAAATCAGAGATATACTTTCAGCAATTGGGTCATTTAAACAGCACCTCAAGAAAAGTGTCTGGCAAGGCTCAATAGGAAGGACATCAGGCTTCATGCTAATTTAAGACTACATCACTCCTTGGGAACTCGTGAGACACTCCTAGTCTGGAAAGTTCCATCGCGACCATTATGCTCTCCAGACCTAGCATCATTAAACTGTCACTTTCTATCTGCCCTTAAAATTTTTTTTTTACTTGGCAAAAAATTCAAAACAATAGTATCAGACCAGCACTAGTTAAATTTTTCGCTCTGGGAACAAGGCATTTTTTTTTAAACATGGGATATACAAATCACCATTCCGCTGGCAATAAATCCTAAATAAAAATAGCAACTATATTATTTAATAACGTTTATTAAAGGTATAAAGAACGTATTATTTTGTTTTATTCTAGAACCGAACAAAATTTTCCAGTTTACTTAATATTACAGGTGCCGATTCTTACGTTGCATTTGAATTAATACATCTGACAAGGGGGCACAATTAAAGAAATTCATTTGGGGACGAGACTTGTGTAATAGTAGTACTTCTTTAGGGTCTTCAACTCTCAATGTAATAACGCTGATTGTGGGCAGTCAATTCGGAGAAAAAAGCCTTCGAAATTCATACTGAGCTTTTATATACTTAAGTTTCAATTAGCTCTAGCGATGCAGTAGCATAGGTGGTAACGTGCATGCGTACAACACAGACAGATAGTGTTCGAATCGCGAGATCAATTTTTTTCCAATTAATTTAGAGTTATTTTTACAATTAAATAAATTTATTTAAAAAAGGCTTTGAATATTAAGGCTAATTATTTTATAATGTTAATTACAAAATTAATACAGTAAAATATTATAATATATTTCATATATATATTATTTACATTTAAAAATACAAAATAATTTTATAAATATAGTTTAATAATTAATATTATAATAATGTATTTATAAAATACAATGAAAATATTTATATAATTATAGAAATTACTTTACTTTCTAAAATAAAAAAAATAATTATATAAAATATCATTTCATATTTTATTAGGTTTTCTTAAAAAATATATTTAATTGTAAAAATAATTAAATTAATTGGAAAAAATAAAAGTTGATCGCGTGACTCGAACTGTATCCGACCGGATGTACGTTACCACCTGCGCTGCTACATCACTGGAGCTAATTGAAACTTAATGGTATAAAAGCTAAGTATGAATTTCGAAAGCTATTTTTCCCGAATTGACTGCCCATTCGGTGCTATTAAGGTATCCGACTACGTTCGTAACCGTGATTTTGAAAAAGCGTATAAATGGATAATATTTATGATATTTAGAGTCACTTAGATTAGAAAATGTTTATAAAATTGTTTTAAGAATAGTATTACAATAAAAAATTATTTAAGTACAATATTTTGACAAATAAGGAACATAGAATGACCCACTTTCAAAATATTCTCCTTTTGTGAAAAATGCTTCTATTATAATAATATTTTGCCTGTCTCTAGCTCAAATCTCTGTACAGAGGCTCAACTAGAATTTTTGAAATATATAACTTAGAAGTGGGTTTATTCCTGTTTTACGACAACAGGGGAGAAATTTTAAGGAAAAAAACGTCGATAATTATTTCAAATGGTTGTAACTCTGAAAATAATGTGCATTTTTCAAAAATAATAATTGAGCCTCTGTACAGAGGTCTGAGCTATATACAGACAAAAATTATTATAATAGAGGCATTTTTCACAAATAGAGAACATTTTGGAAAAAGGTTATTCTAAGTTAATTTTTTGCCGAAATATTGTATTTAAATAATTTTCTTTTGTCAAAATGTCCTAAAAAGAAATTTATATATGTATTCCTAATCTAAGTGACACTAAATATCATGAAAATTGTCCATTTATGTGCCCTTTTAAAATCACGGTTCTGAATGTAGTCGGATACCTTAAATTGAGCGCCCTAAAGGTACTATTAGCCGAAGATGAATTTCCTTAGTCGTATCCTCCCCTTGTGAGTAGGAAATGAATAAATTGAAGAAAAAACAAAGTAGGAGAGAGAAAACTATTGTTAAAACTTTCTGAACTGCGAGCTGGAGTATAATACTTTCGGAATCATTGTAATCACTAGGGTTCCTTCTTGAAATATGTCTTAAAAAGCAATATGTGTTCAATAAAATAGAAGAAAAAATTATTTATTTTAAACTCTAAAGCATTCTCACTGAACTTCAATGTTAAGCGTGTTTGGACGAAACTACCTGAATATGATCGATGGGTTCACTATCCCCTTGAATACTTCTGTACCTCATTTCTGTGTTCTTAAATTCTTTTTCGAGTGAAGCTTAATGCCATTCAAGAACAAGTAAACGTGAATAATCTGTTGAGTGATGATAGCTGTTACGGAATGCCACTGGATCGTTCTGGGTATTATGCATGAAGTACAGGGAATCTGAAGAAAAGAATAAGAATGAGGAAAGAAGAATATAAAATATCACTAAGATTCTCATTGGAAGGGAAATTCCAAAATCTCCAAACTGAATGATTGAAATGAATTTCACGGGAATTGTTTTACTTTTATATTAATTGAGACGACACACACACACGAAATATTTTGCTGTATTCAATTAAAAAGACTATAACAAGATTTTTATTATTTCTGCAATGCCTTTTTTCAAGCATAGTTTCAGCCGAATAGCTTAGGTAAATTTAAGGTATCCGACTACGTACGGAACCGTGATTTTGTAAAAGTACATAAATGGATAGTTTTCATGATATTTAGTGTCACTTAGATAAGAATACATGTATAAAATTGTTTTAAGGACATTTTGACAAAAAAATTATTTAAATACAATATTTTGGCAAAAAGTTAACTTCGAACAATCTTTTTTCAAAATGTTCTCCATCTGTGAAAAATGCTTCTATTATAATAATATTTTGCCTGTATATAGCTCAGACCTCTCTACAGAGGCTTAACTAGAATTTTGGAAATAAATATCTTAGAAGTGGGTTTATTCATGTTTTTCGACAACAGAGGGGAGCAATTTTAAGAAAAAAAAAAACGCCGATAATTATTTCAATTGGTAGTAACTCTGAAAATAAAGGGAATTTTTCAAAAATTCCAAATGAGCCTCTGTAAAGAGGTCTGAGATATATACAGGCAAATAATTATTATAATAGAAGCATTTTTCTCGAAAGGAGAACATTTTGAAAAATAATTATTCTAAGTTAACTTTATGCCAAAATATTGAATTTAAATAAATTTTTTTTGTCGAATTGTCCTCAAAACAATTTTATCCATGTATTCTAATCTAAGTGACATTAATATCACGAAAAGTATCCATTTATGCGCTTTTTTAAAATCACGGTTCCGAACGTAGTCGGATACCTTAAATGATTTTTTTCTTTTTTGCATGATATTAGTATGAAGTGTAGGTTTTGGAATCCTTTCCAATTTTCGGTGCTGAAGTCAGAAGTGACTTGATTTTACTAGCATTAATTAAGAAAAAAAAAAAAGGTTTGAAATTAAAAGTCTTACCACACGAGAAATAAGAGTCCCTAAAAGTACTGAAAATAAATGAAACATTTAGTATTTGCATAATATTAGTATAATAGTAGTGTGAAGCATAATAAGCTTTTTTTTGCTTAAAATTATTACGGAGTTTAAACTTTAGAATCATCTCGAATTTTTGGTACAGATGTCAAAATTGACTTGATTTTACTAACATTGCATTAAATAAAACGTTGGGTGCTGTGTCAAGTGAGTCCGACGATTTTGATTGTTGCGTCAAGTGGGTCTGACGACTTTGCTAGTCCGACGAATTTAATTGTTCATGGCGTGGGTAGATGGCACCATGACAGCTCCGATGGTGGCGTTAGTGATTTAGCGTTGGTGATTTAGCTAAGGTCACCAATACGGTAGTGCTTATTCGGAGGACAGAACCCACGACGCTAAGATCCGTAGCCACGTAACATGATCACTAGACAAAAGTGGTTACCCGGGTTCGGAGGCAGTTACTGGCTTATGAAGATACCCATAAAATCCCTGAATGTACTTAAATAAATAAGCTTAGTATATACACATTTCGCATTTTTTTAAAGCTTAGTTTGGTTGAGTGTTTACATATATAACGTCTCAATACAAAGGAACTCGGGTCTCATACTTTTGAACCTTGGTCAACGGACGAATACGAGACCCGAGATTCAACCCCTCTCCAAATTACTACACCAGGCCGGTGGGAGGACTTTAAGGCCTCAACAGATTTAACGCGTATCAACCCCTTTACACAGAGGTCTTCATTGGGACAAAGGTTTGAACTTGAGATACGCTGGCCACGAGTCCATGACTATGGCCACAACGGTACCGCGGCCTTGAATACTTTTCAGTATGGATTATTACTAAGTGATAAAACGGTTTCAAACTGAAAGTAGTATTTTAAATTATTTAAACAAAATTACTTTTTAAACTATTTTTTTTTCATATTTTTCATTAATATTCCTAACTTTTAAGTCATATTTTAAGTAATATCTGTAACTGCTGTAAAACTTTCTGAGATTTATGTAAATACATTGAACCGAACTAATAAAACTTTCTAAATACCGAAAATTACCTAATTAAAATAAAAATGGTACCTTTATGCATTAAATAAGCATACTTTCGAGCTTTAACTACCGTTATTTCCTCATAAGCCATTTAATATTTATTTTTTTGTAAAAGTTTAAAAGAACATCGATCGATATTTTTTTCAACATAATTTGAAAATCTTTTAATTAATGCAGTTTTCCTAAGGGAATAAAAACAATTTTCATAAGAAAATATTTACCAATTATAAAGCAGGACTTAGCTCCCAATTCAAGTGGAAGTTATTAGAAAAACTCGTTAAAACCCTTTAAATTACTTCTACTTAGAAGATGAAAGAATAATATTATTTATTCTTTCTATTTTTACAAATGTATTGAATTGGAGAATAGTAAATACTTTTCTTATATATAAGTAGATTCGTTTGCATGATTTACTTTTAGGCTTTTAACAAACATTGGTTAAATAGAAATACCGGATGTAATATGTTTCATTAAACATTTTCCTAATACCAAAAGATTCAGGAGTACCAATTTATGCTCTACGTACCTTATGATTTGCTGCATCATGAATGAATTAGAGCATTAAATATTATTCCTTAGATGTTGTCATTTAAAATAAAATTCCAAATATTATAATTAATTTCATTAAATATAAAGAAATGAACTCAATAACTAAAACATGAATTCTTTTACTTCGGATGATGGGCTTTAGTATGATAAAGAAACTCTAAAATTTCAGCAATGTTTTTCAATACAAAAGATCTTTAATATTTGTTCTATTTATTAGAAAGTACTTTAAAAGAATATTTTTCAAAAAAAGCATACTTAAAAATTTTGAATAATTTTAATGCATTTCACAAGAAGTTGGATCTCTTTTTTTTTAATGTAAACTTTGAAGTGGATTTCAGTCAAGTATTTACCAAAAGATATGTAATAAATAGGGATGGCAATATCGGTATACCGGGATACACCGAATACTGGTATTTTGAGCCATTTGTACAATTTTGTAATACCGGTGTTCACAAGTTTAAATACCGTTTTTTCGGTATTTACTGGAAAAATATATACTAGCTGAAAATAAAACAGAACATATTTTAATATTAGATTCTAAAACACATTGGAACAGTTTACTTCTAATAATGGAACGATTTTTGAAACTGAAAATTTAATCCAAAAAGCAATGGTCGACTTAAAGCTGTAAATTAAATTTGCCGATAGTGAATTTGACTTAATATACAGGACTGCAACAGCCCTACTTCAAATAAAACTGACCGTGAAGAGACCACCAGCTCTCCGCTGCAGGAAGGAAGTAGAAGGGACGCGGAGTTCACTTACCACGTGAACTCCATGTCAAACTGTACTAAGAACTGTGTTACCACCGTTAAGTATCAGAAGTGTTTTGTCTGAACGTGATTCAATTCATCTTCATGTGTTCATCTATGATTGTGTAGTTCTTTGTCCAATGTTTGTCACTAAACAGTGTTTTTAGTAAAAGACATTGTTATTATCTATATCCTTTACATGTACATCGTGCCGTTACTCCACATATATATACCATACATATATAGTGTGCGTGAACTATTTAACAGTACAATTTTAGCAAACCTTAAGCGATCACACATGTGATTCACAAAAAACAACATGTATAAATCGCTGTAATGTGATGAAGAAAGGACAGTTTCTTTCTAACAAGGCACGAGAGAACGTGGAATCAGATCAAAGTGTGTACTGAACAAACTAAGGAATCCTGAGGAGTTACATACTCTCGTTTCTTTAAGATGAAAATAATATTGTTAAAGGTTTGACAGGAGAAAGTAATGGTTGCCCTACAGCTGATGTCCCCTTAGTTGAGTACACCAAGTACACGACATTTGAGACGGTATCGAGATATATGC
>BMAV01001674.1:134834-167857 GCA_019973955.1 Trichonephila inaurata madagascariensis
ATATAATACACTTATAAATGTATCAGTACTACGCAATTTATTTGATAATTACATTGAAGAATTATTGTTGTAATTTGATATTACAACAATACAAAGTTAAGAGCAGATTTAATAATTACCGGGGAAGTCATGGGTTTATATACAAAATTATATATAAAGTGTAATACTTATCTCGATAATATGGATGGTTTATAATTAAAGTCGTATTGTTGCTTTAGTGTCAAATTACATTCTTAATTTCAATACATTGTTACTGTACGGAGGGGGGCCAGATGAAAATTATAATCGATAATTGGTAGCTGGTATTGAAAGTTTGAGAAGCACTGTTGTAACCTTTTAACTGGTTTGTCCGTACACCGAAAGCTGACAAGAACTGGTTTGCCCGTACGCTGTACTGGTACTGATATTTTCTTCTTACTATCTTTGACTTGCGCATATTTAGAATTCTTATAGTGAAATTATTACTGCCAGTATTTTTAAAAGATGTAGTTTGTTCATGGTACTGAAATTCTTCTCAACTCGAATTTTTCTTGTGAAGGTGGAAATAGACACTTGAAACTATTCGTTAAAGAACAGGGATTGGTAAGGCAATGTGCAATTTGTTGTTTGAGAAGAAATGAAAATGGAAAGATGATAAAAAAGGCGATATAAAGTCTTTCCTCATTGCAATGTAAGACTTAATGTTACTATATGCATCAAATTGTGTTAGCATATATATCTGCACACAGAAAAAGTCCTCAACCGTTTGAGAAAGAGGTGCGAACATGAAAGTTTTTGTAATATGAGAGAGTTTCTTTTAAGATATATGAAAAATTTCTTTTAGCATACACACAATAAACTTATAAAAAGCAAACATTTAGGGATTTTTTTTTTTTGTTCCAAGTTATAAAATTAAAAAATAGTTTGAAAACTTCAAAAATTTGAGCATTAAAATAAAATTCTTCAGTTTTCACTCTCTGGTTAATATTATGCTTAATTATATTCAATAAAAATGTGCCTTTTTTGGTACATTTTGGGCGAAATAATTGATCGCTTAATTGGTTAAAATAGAGATAACAGCTTAGATAATACAAAAGGCTTATCTTATTTATCACCATCGCAATCCTAATTAACCAATTCTTCAAACTGTTTCAAAGTATTTAAACTTGCAAACGATAAAAGTCACAAACACAATGAAATTAAGTTTTTATTGGATTTCTTGAAGTCGGTTTTATTGCATGGAGACGACCTTGAGATGTTAATTAATGCACAATCTTAACAACACAAAGAAGATGTTTAGGTTGTCATTGTAGATCAAATTAAACCATCGATAATAAGAAGCACCTGATCTATGCCCACAATCAATTTCTATGTCACTACGGAGCATTTTCGGGAGTATTTGAAGGTAATTTCATGGAATAAGAATTAACTAAAACACACACACACACAAAATCTATAATCTAGTGAATCGACTTTTGTGGTAATATTTTTGGTTTTTCTCTTAAAATTATTTTCCTCAAAAATACTCCAAGCACCCTACATATATTACACAGAAATTGAAATTTGTTGAAATAATTTGAAGTATCAATTAGTATAATCTGAATATTTTTGAATTTATACTTCTTTCGGGGCGTTAGAGAAATAAGATGAGGGTAAATTATTACGATGCGCAAGCACACCGTCACGGATGCGTAAATGCTTTGTCTAGAAATACACAGAACGGGACAGATCATTCTCGCCATCGAAATTCTCAGGAAAATATTTCTCTTCACTTCCCTGAAGAAGGGGACAACCGGGTTTGAACTGGAGACCTCTCGATCTGCAGTCCAATGCTCCATCATTGAGCTTTACACCCCGTGTCAGCGAGCCTTTGCTTTGCATTCCGTAGGAACGGATACGAAAATGTTTTGTCTAGAAATATGCAGAACGCCGGACAGATCATTGCCGCCTTAAAAATTCTCAAAAAAATATTTCTCTACAATTACCTGAAGATTGGGGCCCCCGGGTTTGGACCGGTGACCTCTCGATTAGCGGTCGAATGCTCTACCACTGTGCTATAATCCCCGTGTCAGCGAACCTTTGCTTTGCGCTGATTTTGACATCACTACTAGTTGGGGGAGTTCGTCCTTCGCCTACGGAGCTGCTCTGATGCATTTGTTTGAACACTTTTTGTTATTACACTAAACATACTTACAGAAATTTTTTTTTTAAAAAAAGGTGCTAGTTTCATATCGGGGGTAATAGCGCCAAGTTGTTTATGTTCACCAAGATGAGCGATTACATTACAATATGGTTACCTTAATATTTTTATTGTCGGTCGATGTGGTTACTATGGGGATAACGTATGTTAGGAATAACTTTTATTGGCTTTTTCCCGCTGTAACCCTATTAATTTCAGACGATTTTAATAAAAATTTCTAATTTCTGTAAAAATTTAACCATTTTCAGTGTAATTTTTCTATTGTTTGCGTCTTCTGTTTAATTCTTCTATTTTCGAATATGGATATTTCTAAAATGAGTGAGCACTAGAATATTTTTTTCTTAGAAGAATAAGTGTTGTGCTTTTAATTATCGCTATAAATTGTTTATTTTCGTTTTATTTTACGTTTTAAAAATGTTTTTTTTACGTTCTTTATTCGATGAAATTCGTTGAAGAAACTTGCAATGTAAGTTTCATATTGCAAGCTTTCACTATTTTGTAATTAGAATTCTTAATTAATTTTAACATACATTATGTAGTTATTTTATTCATAATGTAATACAAAAATGGAATTATTACTATGTGTAATAATCATATAATATTCGTTGTTTATAATTGTTTCTTTTAACATTTATTTATAAATATTATTACATATTTTGTTATTTATTTGTAATTAATATTGTTATTTATTTATAATTATTATGTTATTTATTTATAACTATTTTTGTTGTTTATTTATAGCTATTCTTATGTTACTTATTTATAGTTATGTAATATGAGTAATCTTATGCATTATTTTTATTTTTTTACAATTCGTCGATTATTCGTTTTTATATAATTACTGTTAAATTATATTATATGATTATTATTTCTAATAACTGTTATTAAATAGTACTATATGAATATTATATATAATTACGATAAAATAATATAAGATTATTATATGCTGCTTATAATATTAATATTACTACATGTTACTCTTTTTATTACATATTATTGATATTCTTTATTGATTGATCTAGGTTATTCTCAATATCTTCCTATATCCTTTATTTGAAATACATTTCAATGTATTTCAAAACAATCCTTTAAAATTATTGTGTATCATTAAATTACCGCTTGGCCGCCATATTGGATTCCGATCCAGCAACAAGCAGCGCTTGGCGTTTTTCCCCGATATCAAATTAGTTAAAAAAAATTAGTAAATTAATCTTTAAATTGTGGT
Source organism: Trichonephila inaurata madagascariensis (assembly GCA_019973955.1). Lineage (NCBI taxonomy): Eukaryota > Metazoa > Arthropoda > Arachnida > Araneae > Nephilidae > Trichonephila > Trichonephila inaurata. The sequence continues at coordinate 138,239 of BMAV01001674.1, forward strand.
TCATGTACATAAAATATAAGAGTAAATATTAGTTTACCTATTTAAATAACAATTGCAAGCATATGATTATAGATGTATTTACTACGACCGCATTGCGAAGAATATAAACACATTTATATTACATTGTAACAAATTATAAAAGCCTTTTTTATATTCGTATATTTATTTTTGAAGTTATACTTCTTTTTGGGCGTTAGGGAAAAAGGGATGAGGGTTAATTTTTACGATGCGCGCGCATCCCTTCCCGACACCGATGCGCGAGCGCACACAGTTGTCTAATATTTTAACATGCCACTTTTTTGGTGCTATGGGACTGATATTTGGGGGATCATAATAACTATTGTTTTAACCATATCTGTTGGGACGTATCCCCCTTGTGCATTCCCCCCTACAGCTTTTTGGCGAATATCTCGGCACCCGAGCCTCACAGTCCATTCGGATCTGGCTCATTCGATTCGTCTCTATCTGCTTTTCCAGTTATTTCTTCCATAGTTTTTAATTGTCTTAAACTTTTTAAATTTGTTTAAATTCACAATACCTTGGCTCCTGTTCGAGTCTCGGACTTGAAATTTGAACCAACTGTTCCACTCGTCGAGACCCATCCAGTCATCTATTTCATTCCCATTGTGTGAACATGGCTTAAGAGCTAAAATATCATGCTCCCATGTTAATCCTATGGGGACTGGAAAAAATTTCACCCCTAAAGAATTGAGCTTGGAACTTGATTTTTGGAGGTCTGCCATATTTTTGTATTAGCGCGAGCTTTACGTGGAATTGTTTCCCTCCCCCTACAGGGCTTCACCAGAAATAACTCGAATTCTATGCCCCCTTGGTTGACCGCACCGGCTGTATTCGATTGTTCTTCCTATGAGCATCCTAGATATAATTTTTCAGGACCATAGCCCCATTTCTTAACCCATATTTAACATTTTAAAATTATTTTAAAGTTATAATTTTTTTTAAATTCCGCATAGTTCTGAGGATTTTTGACATTCGTTAATGAAACTCGGACCATAGATTTTCCTCGTTGAGCTGTTTCATCTGTTGTAATTCATGTGAAGATAGTGGGCTTAGGGAGGGGGGATGTTATCACTAAAATTAGAGAGAATCCCCATTTTATTCCTATGGGGCTCGAACTTTCGATGACGTAACGATATTACAGAGATAGAAGGATAAAACCTTGGGATTACCTACTACTGTGTGTATCGTTTGGATGTACGTGACCATTTACGTCACTGTTGTTCCCCCCCAGAGGGGAGTTAGTTTCATTTTCCTTTCCCGAGTTAGTTCTATCCCATTTGCAACTACAGACTCCGGACCGAATCTAATGGAATCCTCTTGTGTTTGCTCACAACCAGGCTCAGTTTCGAGTTGCCGGGAGCCCTGATTCTATTTTGTTTAATTGTTTTAAATTTTTTAATTATTTTAAAATGACCATAACTCTGGGGCTCTTCAGGCGGATGTCTTAATTATCTCAGGAACTATTCTTTCCACCGAGACATTCAATATGCGGTCTCAGGTGTCACATTCTGTTTACTTCATCTCCAGATACAGTCTGATACCCCCCCATGTTATTGGTCATATTGTCCCTGTGCGGGGGTGTTTAAATTTATTTAAATTGTGATTATCTCAGGTTTGGCTGGTCCGATTGACTGAAGGTTAGTATCTTTCAACTCTGTTCGTGACAGCCTTTTGTCCTTGGACCAGTTTGCCCTGCTAACGATTTTTAGAAAGATTTTAATCTTGTTACGCCAAAGAAATATAACTTCTTACGTGCGTACATAAGTACACACACACACACACTTTTTTTGTAATTTTTCCTAGTTAAAATACAAATTTAATTCGGAAGAGAAAAAAGAAGAACAATATAGCAATATTTAAAATAAAGCTATTTAACTTAGCTCCTTATAAGATCTTCAATGGAATATCAAAATAATCTAAATATATTTTTTTTTGTAAAATTTCATATAAAAATTTTTAGGATTGTAATTTAAAACTTAAAATTTGCATAAGTTCTGCATTTATTCCAAAGAAATGCTTAAGCAAATGGGTGTATTTTTAAAAGTATGAGATATGTTTACTTAAAGTAAAGCAAAGAAATTAAAAAATATATATTAAGAATTAATCATAATATATTAAATTTAACTAAACAAAATATTGTTCACATTTTATCCTTGTAATAGTTAGACTTTTTCTTGTTTCTTATATTTCTTTATTTATATTGAATGAAAGTAAAGAAACAAACAGAAACTTCTGACTAACTAAATAAAAGGATTTAAATATAACTCCTCAAATAAACAATCTGGGATGTTTTAGTTTTGAATAAATTAAAAACCTTAAGTCTATATATAAACCTATTTTTTTTTTATAAAATGGAAGCATATACTATTCAACGTTAAAAAAACTATCATAGTTTTAGAAAATTTTAGAAGAAAATAAAGCAATTACTTTTATTGAATATAAATTACAAGATTCTATAAAAATAATTTTCACTAGTAAAAATATTCCTTTTTCTTCGAATTAATAAAAATAAGCCAGAAAATAACTTCTTCATGCTATACTTTTTCTTATTTTCTTCAGCATATTTTCGGAAGTAGGTGTGTTTCTTTTCATATCTTTTAATTCTCTTTTCATTAGCTTTTTTTTACATCTTTATTATTCCAGCCTTCTAAAGATTCTTTCTTAGTATTTTCCATCTCATAAAATGGCTTGCTTATTAATTATAAAATTCGTAATCGGATTACAGACCTTTTTTTCAGTGACTTAAATTTCAAATTCATTAATCATCTCGCAGTTTTCTAAAAGTGAATTCTGTATCTAGCGGACAACATGAACTCATTTTCCTTGCTCTTTTTTTTCAATTTCTTTTTCTCAAAAGAGGAAAAGCATTTAATTAAAATATATGAGCCGATCATACTTCAAACTTAGTGATAAAACCCATCTGACTTGCCTAAGATGGGAAAAAAGACTTGTTTTCTTCTTTATTGAATGTATAAATCTCATTAAATATTCATATTTTACACAAAATAAAATAAGTATTGCGAATTAATAAAATTATTAAAATTCATTGCTTTAAATATTCAGCATTATGATGGACACACACATTTCTGGTAATATTTACGATAAATTAAAAAAAATAAAGTGATGGTAAATTTAAAAGCAAAATTTATAAGTATGTTCAGAAAAAATAGTTTCAAATTTACAATTTATTGAAGAAGTCAATACAGTTTAATGCTTGAATGTCATTTAAATGAAAATATAAAAATAGCAAACTGAAAAACCAAACCAGTATAAAATAGTTGTAAATAATATTTATTCACATTCCTCTAGTGAAAAAGTGTAGTATTATTTTGGCAGAATGACTGGTATAAATTTGTAAAACAAGCATGAAATTACAGTATTGACTATAATACTGACAGTAATTTAAGGTATCCGGCTACGTTCGGAACCGTGCTTTTGCAAAAGCGTATAAATGTGTAATATTTATGATATTTAGTGTCATTTAGATTCGAAAATGTACATAAAATTGTTTTAAGAGAATACTATTACAATACAAATTATTTAAGTACAATATTTTAACAAAAAATGAACATAGAATGACCCATTTAAAAATTACTCTCCTTTTATGAAAAATGCTCTATTAAAATAATATTTTTCCTGTATATAGCTCAGACCTCTCTACAGAGGCTTAACTAGAATTTTTGAAATATATAACTTAGAAGTGGGTTTATCCATGTTTAACGACAACAGCGGGGAGAAATTTTAAGAAAAAAAACGCCGATAATTATTTTAATGGGTTGTAACTCTGAAAATAATGTGAATTTTTCAAAATTCATAGTTGAGCTTCTGTACAGAGGTCTGAGCTATACACAAGCAAAGTATTATTATAATAGAAGTATTTTTCACAGAATGAGAACATTTTGAAAAAAGTTTATTTTAAGTTAATTTTTCACCGAAATATAGTATTTAAATATTTTTTTTTGCCAAAATGTCTTTAAAACAATTTTATACAGGTATTCTAATCTAATTGACACTAAATATCATGAAAATTATGAATTTATGCGCCTTTTTAAAATCACGGTTCTGAACGTAGTCGGATACCTTAAGTTAATTCCAATATATAGATGGTATAAATTATTTCACATAAATTCTGGGAAAGTTTGTTCTTTTATTTGTGTTAAATTATTTGTTTGTATTGCCATCCTACTTAGTACGCGCTTGTTAAGGCACTCGGCTTGTAATTGAGTGGGTTTGGGTTCGAATCCCGACTAAAGCATGGATGTATCTTAGGGAAAAGAAATATGTCTTTCTCGCCTGAAATGGATTTCTGTCTCGTAAGGAAAGCAACGTACATCTTCTTTTCTTTGATGGGATAGTTGTTTGTAATAAAATCTGTATTCTTCTGTGATGCTTCTATATTTCTTTTCATCTATCTCAAGTCTTTCGTATATATCCCAGTAATAAAACCACAACAGCAAGATCTATTTATATTTATTACAAAGGTAAGAGATTGTAATAATTTTGTATTGTTTGATAAAAACTTATTTTTCAAATATTCTACCTAAGGCATACATTATTCTATTCCTACTATTAGCTCACAATCTCTATATGTTTACTTATATATTTATTTATTTATATTGGTGGAATTTTCAATCATTAATAATAAAATACATTTTAAAGCGCTCAATTGAGCTGAAATTTTATATACAGGATTATTTTGGATGGCAATACAATAATATAATAATAATTAATAAAAAATAATTGATTAAAACTAATTATTTAAAGAATTACAAATACACAACCACGTTGGCTTCATTTTTAGCGACTTAGTGACCTTTTTGGCGACTTGTGTCAAAACTTGAAAAGGTATTTTTCTCACGTGTTGAAGATATTCAGTTGAACTGAAATTTATATTGGATGACAATACAATAATAAAATAATAATTAATAAAAAGTAATTGATTAAAACTGATTATTTAAAGAATTACAAATACAACCACGTTGGTATCATTTTGGGCGAATTAGCGAACATTTTGGAGACTTGTGTCAAAACTTGAAAAGGTTTTTTTCTCACGAGTTAAAGCATTCAGTTGAAAAGAAATTTATATACACGATTGTTTTGGATGACAATACGATACTGTAATGATAATGAATAAAAATTAATGACCACTTAATGTTGCGATTCTGTCCTATGTATATACATATTTATATTAATTGTAACTATTTAATAAAAAGTAGCTAAAATAAAGTTTTTCTTTGTTGATCTAAGTAGGAATTGACTTAATTTTTTTTATATTACTTATTTTTAAACCTATCTAAAATAAAGCAAAATGACAAATGTATAAGCAAAAAGTTTTAAAACTTAAATCTATAAGAAAAAGTTTTAAAACTTGCTTTCTAAAGTAACGACTGGATATGTTTCCATTTGTATCATATCTAACTTAATTAAATAAGGAATTACGAAGATATTTTACGATATAAATATGTTTTATTTTAATGGTAATTTAAAGAATTTAACATTCTTTTAAAAATTATTGTTATTATTGTTAGTCAATAAATAAAAAACATCAAACACATTGTTGTCTATTTATATGTCTTACGATTTTTCTACAGCAGATTTCAGGATAAATTTTTGAAAATACCTTGTACAATTAATTATGCTTACTTCCAGAAAACGAATAACAAAAGTAATAGTACTAAACAGAGGAGCATTGATTAAAAAGCTTAAATCAATGAGTTCATCCATGTTCTTCAAAGAGAAGGAGAATCAATTGAATGACATTAAATATATTTTAGTACGAGTACCATATAAAACTACGTGTCGTTTGTTGTAAAATAAGTTTAATTAAGTTTAAATATTGTAGAGAAGCGTATCCATTATTTTTTTTAATTATTAAGGAAATAATTTTAAAATATGAAAGCAAATATTTTGTTCTATTAGAGGCAATGCACATAAGTTTAAGGTATGCGACTACGTTCGGAACCATGATTTGGCAAAAGCGTATAAATGGATAATATTTATGATATTTAGTGTCCCTTAAATTAGAAATTGTATATAAAACTGTTTTAAGAATAGTATTACAATAAAAAATTTAAGTACAATATTTCGGCTAAAAATTAACTTAGAATAAACTTTTTTCAAAATGTTCTCCTTTTGTGAAAAATGCTTCTATTATAATAATATTTTGCCTGTATATAGCCGAGACCTTTGAACAGAGGCTCAACTAGAATTTTTGAAAGATATCACTTAGAATTAGGTTTATCCGTGTTTTACGACAACAGAGGGGAGAAATTTTAACAAAAAAACGCCGATAATTATTTCAAATGATTGTAACAATGAAAATAATGTGAAGTTTACAAAAATCATAGTTGGGCCTCTGTACATAGGTCTGAACTATATTAAGGCAAAATATTATTATAATAGAAGCATTTTTCACGAAAGGAGAACATTTCGAAAAAAGTTTATTCTAAGTTAATTTTTAGCCGAAATATTGTATTTAAATAACTTTTTTTTGTCAAAATGTCCTTAAAACAATTTTATACATTTATTCTAATCTAAGGGACACTAAATATCATGAAAAGTATCCATTTATGCGCCTTTTTAAAATCACAGTTCTGAACGTAGTCGGATACCTTAAAATGAGTCATGATTATCTACCTTATTTTTCGCATTAACAGTAATTATGATTACGACATTTTTTTTAATTTGTAGAACTTTTTCATTTCTCCTTCCGAATAAGAGTTTTTTGAGGCTGTGAGGTTTGCTAATTAGCAGAAATCTCCAATTATGTACTTTTAAGATTGCCGTATGGAAGATCAAGTTGTCCAGATGGGACACTATGTCTCCAAAGAAAATGACCAGCTATTCTTTCCTTATACCTAGAGCATAACAAATGTGAACTGTTTCGAAAACTGGCTTTGATGTCGTTACACCTTTCCTTAGTCGACATACAGATGCTCGATTGTTACAACTCGCTATAAGAAGGAAGTTTCAAGGAACAGCCCTTTTGTGCTGGGTTCTCCTTGCACATCTTGGACGTAGACAACTTGAATGGATAGTAATGTCAGCAGGTTAGGACAAAGACACACCTTCAGTGAAAATGAAACAAAGCGTTATATTCTTCAGATGGTGAACACGAGGCCATCTTGTAGTGGGAATCAGACATGCCAGCCTATTTTTCCTAAGCACCAATAGAGTCGGAATACAGTGAGGAGAGCCGGGTGTAAATGCATTACACCTGCCAATGAGAGGTGATTGGGGACGTGAAAATGACCCACACATGAAGTATAAAGGGGTTGGCTCGGAAGTGAACAGGACTCTCGATCTCTCTCGATTAATGGGATTTTTTTTGCTCGTCAAATTTTGAGTTTGGGGGGGCAGCCGCCTCTCAAGGACCAAGGGAAATGGATTCTCTCGATCTCTTTCCTTTTACAAAATAATTTTCGCTCTGAAGATTTTTGATCTTCGAAGACTCTTGGTTAAATTTGTAGGAGCAGGCACACTTAAGGACATAGGGAGAAGAACTTTGCCTAGTGAAGAAACAAGAATTGCATGGTGTGTGCAATGGCTGTCATACATGAACTAAAACTGAAATAGAACTTTTCTATCGATCGCAAGAAATCTGTGCAATGTGACGTAATAATAATAAATAGTCTTCTTATTACTTATTCTAGAATAAAATTTCTTTTTGCAATTAGCAGTGTGATCCCTGACGCTACCTTGTCACGATGTTACAATGCTAAAAGGCTAAACACAAAATTTTTTATACGATAATAATAATTCATTCCAAGAGTATGTAAATTTGCCTATAAATCAGTTAGTATACTTTCTTTTTTTTAAATCACATACAAAAGGAATGATTGTTCTGTTATACTTTTGCTTGTATTAAAAATTTCGTCTGAAATATAAATATGTGTTGCTATTTAAATAAACCTTGAAAAATTGAAAGAAGAATTTCGAGCAAAAAATATAAAGACAAACAAAATTGATTTCTACGATTTCGTTTTGTTTTCTTTCGAAAGTCGAAATGGATAAACTTGGTATTTTTTTTAATGGATATATATACTATTTTGTGTTGGTCTTAATTTCTGTTGAATTGGAGGAATTTAATCAAACATTATTATTGGGGCATTAGAGTATTCACTGGAGTTTTTTAAACAAAAAAAAACCATTTTATTCTGGAAATAGAGAAAATAGGTACATTTATTTGAAAAAGCTTTTCTTAAACTGAGTAGAAATCAAGCAACGCAAACTTAAATAATTTTACGAAAAATGATCAATAGATCTGAAATTCTCTGCAGACATGTCAATGCAAAAATACTTTTATAAAAGTTACACAGTTTCAACATACTCTGCAGAAATGAAAGTACTTTATAGAAAATATTTTTTGTAAAACGTTGCCTTATATTTTTATATCAAAGAAAAACGAGAAGAGTGAGTTAGAAAATTCCGAAAATAAATTTCTTTTAGTGCAAATATTTATCTCTAATAACTATAGTTTTACTCAATAAAAAGTGGTTATTAGCTTTATAATGAATGAAAAAAATAGTTTTCTCAAGGTAATTCCATGAGAGATTATATACTTTCCTTAGAGATAAAAAAAAAGTTTATTTAAAAGTAAGACACGAGGTATGTATTTTTTTATAAATGACAAATTGCGTTCGAAGCTTGAAAGAAATAATGTATATATTTTTTAGAAGCATGATAAAATTTTAAAAAAATTGATTTTTTTTTCATTTCTGAGTTTTTGTTTCACACTACATAAATTTATTTTTTATACAAAGATAAATATTTACATTTTTCTACCTTTTTCTTTCTTATAACATACTTTAGCTTCACGCCGAAAAGAAATCTTGTTTTATCTCTTCACAAATTTATCATGTTTTATTAATTTAACAATAGAAATGTGCAAACTGTCTAGAAGACAAGGACATTTTTATAGGCATTGCGAACAATGCCATTGAATAAAGCTCGAATAAGTTATAAAAAACTTACCATCGAGAAGAATGCTCTATCTTACCAAAAGCATACAATATAGTTATAGTGTAAACATTTAAAAAAATAATTTAAATTACTTAAGGAAACTAATCTACTTTGTGAATAAAAAGAAAGCAAAAAGATGTATCTGTAATAATATTTTTTGATGATTAAAAGATAACTGTATACATTTTAGAAAGAAATCAGTATACATTATTAAAAAAAGCGTGCAATGTGCGTGCAGCAAAAACTCAGAAACGAGTCCCGGTAGGATCAATAGAGTACTGATCAATATTGTGGTGGTCATATGATGTGGTAGGCCCCTATCTCTTATCGATGAACGTGGTTCCCATTTTTACCTGAATTAACCCCCGAGGAAAGTTGCTAGGGTTTAAGGTTTTGATTTATGTTGAAGGAATAGTATTTTATATTGCTCATTTTTTGTAAATAAATAAATTTAAATTGTGCAAAATCAGTGTATAATAAAACTATAAATCCATGCTATTAACCTTTATTCTGTAACTGAGTGCTTCTGAAACTGTGCGGTGTGCCTCCCTATTGGGGCGCGAGCATATTGAAAAGTCAAAAACAAAAGATTATTTAAAAAAATATATTAATTTACTGAAAGTAAACAAACAAAATACATTTGGATATAATAAAAACAATAAAATACGCATTTATGCTGATATACACTTATAAATTTATCAGTACTGCACAATTTATTTTATAATTAATTTAACAATGCTACATTAGGAACGAGTTCAATAACTACCAGTGCTCCCATGAGCTTGTCATTTAAAAAATTATATACAAAAATTGACACTTATGTTGATAATTTATACGGTTTATAATTAAACCCTTAACTGTCGTTAAGTTAAAAAGTTAAATTATTCGCTTCCCAACGCTACAGTTTTCCACGTAGGCACGTGATGTATTGGGAGGGGGGAAGGAAGAAAATGAATACATAAGCAAATCCCCTGAAATAAGAAAATCCTTCGCAAACACTGTCAAGGTCCTTTGATCGCATTCTAAGGCCTTCGGAATAATTTTATGAATGCAGTGCACAAAAAAGTTCGTACTGCAAAAAGGCATATATATACATCTTTAGGCAATTAACGCTTTGGATAAGCGAGACGTATATATACGCCGGTGGCACTTAAGAGGTTAAAGTTGTCTTATAGCATGAGCGATAAAGCATACTATTATATAATTTAATACATTATTATCGAATGGAGGGGGGCGCGATGAAAAGTTTGATTGAATATTGGGTCACAAATATTGAAAGTTTGAGAAGCACTGCTGTAACTGCATGCATTATCGTGGAAATTGATTTTTTTTTCAAAATGTTCTACTATGTGGCACGCTGAATCCTATTGGTAGATTGGTTTGGCACACCACAGCTTAAATTACAACATTATAATAAATATATTACAATATATAATATTATATTACAATATTACAATATTATAATAAAATAAAACTATAATTTTTAAATATTTGAAAAGATTTTAATTAAATGTTTGAGTAATTTCAACATTTATCAATTTTCACAACAATTGCCATTTTAACTCTACGCAACATAATTTAGTATACCAACAAAACAAAATAACATTTAATTTTTTATCCTCAATTCAAGAGTAGTTGATTACATTTTGTAATATAGTTTAATATTTAACATTTTTTTTTCGCCAAATTGAGACTCTAATCGCTATTGTCTCTTAAGGGCTTTATTTAATTCTATCTGTCGCATTCTTTGCTCCGTCTACGGTGTCATCTTCAAGACAACTTCTGAAAACAAAACTAATTTTCGCTATACTTTATTTGATTACAATGTGTTTGCTTAGATATACTCGTTCGAAATTCATTCCTTTCCAAGAAGGGAGAGGTTTTATCATAAAGATATGTAATTTGCTTTCGGAAAAAAAAATAAACTACTTAATTTGGCTTATGTGCAAGAGATCCTTATCTTGTAAATGTTAACAAGAAAAAGAATATAATTAGATTATATTCAGAATTTTTTTGTGTCTTTGCATAATACGTTTATTTGAATACTTAAAAAGTATGCTTTTTGAAAACAACTTTATACATTCCTTGACGATTAAAAATGACCGACTAAAGGTGTCATAAGTTTAACGGAGATGTTTCGTAATTTAGCTTATTATTTTGCTGCCAGACAGGGTGAAATTGGATTTTTATTTTTGTGAGAAATGCTTTAATTAATAAAAGGTTTTAAGGCCAAATACCTCTTTTCTGAAATAAATAGTAAAATACTTTATTCCTTTTTGCATAATTTTTATTATAGTTAAATTTTAATTACATTACATTTTGAATGGTTAGAAGAAATATGTATACGAGTCAAATAACTCGGCAATAGTTTAAAATTGTAAGATCAGTTTTTGGTGCGGGTGACATACTCTCTTTACCTTTTTGATAAAATACTTTTAAAAAGAAAAATTCCTTTAATTTTTATAATGCGCCATACCTTTAATATATATTAAAGAGCTCAATGTAGTATATAATTACTTTAAATTAACAGTAAGACAAATCAATAAATCACTTTTAAATAGCCCTGGCAAGACAGTACTGTGGAAATCTAAAAATAAATCATTTGATTTTAAAGATTAATATATTAGAAACATTTCTTCAATTAATATGGTAGTTTATAGCCTAATTAGTTTAGATTTCAAGGCTCGCGTTTAAGTGTGGTGCTAATAATGTCACTCAGAACTTAAAAATCAGGCATCCTTTAAATGCGTGCTGTAAAGTTCGTGAGCGTTATTTGTCTGTGAAATTTGACGTATTGAGTTGATGTTAGCCTAGAATGCCTTTAAGAAGAAGATGCCGTTATCAACAGCTCAACAAATTTGAATCAGGTCGTTTAATAAGGCTATGGGAAGGTGGTTTTTCTCTCTGCAATATTTCAGAAAGACTTGACCGGAATGTATCTAATGTTGGAAGCTGTTGTCAAGGGATGACGCTACCTAAAGAAATCCGGATTCCGGGAGACTACGTGGCACTACTGAGAGGAAGGACCACCGTATTGAGTTTACGGCTGTGGGACATCATACTGCATCTGCAGCAGAGGTTCGAGCTGTAGTTGGTACAAGAATGAACAACGAACTGTTAGAAATAGGTTACTTCAAAGATAGCTCCGAAACAGGTGTCCTTTAGTGTGTATTCCACTGACTCGAAGCCATTACCGTTTACGACGCCGGTGGTTTCAACTCATTGTAGAATGGAGTGGAGATGTGTTTTCTGATGAAAGCAAGTTCTGACTTGGTGCCAGTGATGGACGTGTGTTGGTGAGAAGGAGGGCAGGGGAACGCCTGCAACCAAACTGTCTACGATCTAGACACACTGGACCTACACCTGAATCCATAGTCTGGGGAGCAATGTCTTATGACTGCAGAAGCACTTTCGTGGTTATCTCAAACAAACTGAATGTAAATTTGTGCGTCAGTTTGGTAATTTAACCTATAGTATTGTCATTTATGAACAGCTTTCAAGGGGGAGTTTTCCAACAGGATAGCACTCATCCTCACACCACTGTTGTAATACAACGTGCTTTACAGAGTCTTGACAACTTCTCTTGCCTTGCAAGATCACCGGATCGATCTCCAATTGTTTACGTATAGAAGATCAATGCATGCACGCTTGCTGTGTTGCATTCAAACTTCTGGAAATTACACCAGTTTTAATGTACAGCATTTCAAATTTGAAATGCATTTTCTTGAGCTTAAATTAACCTGTGATCTTGAACATTTTATCAGTTAACATTTTATCATTAGACAACTGCATTATCCAAATTTCATTGCTCTACAATAATCTTCTTGATGCTGGAATTTTTTCCTTCAGTGTATTTTGAAACATTGTAAAACAACAATTGCGAATTTAAACGAATTCGCTGGGAATATTAGTTTGGTTTCTTTTTATTGAAATATAATATATTTTTTTAAACAGCTGGATAAACTCTTTCTACTTAAAAGATATATTAGATTATTTTTAAGCAGAGCTTTCTTTGCAAGTAGCAAGAATGAAAACTGATAGTGAGTATATTAGAAAGGTAACAGCATTTTTTTTACCTCAGAGAGTAGAAGGAAAATTAGTTAATTACGCAATTAATTAGCTTAGATTAAGTGGTTTAATCTGGAGTAATTTATTATTTGGATAATGGCGCTAGAGATCCATTTAAATGTTTGTTTTACCAAGCAAAAAGTTACTAAGATGTAAAGAAACTGTGTCTTTGTGAAGCTTTTTTGCTTGGGCTTAATCCTCTCCTGAAGTAAAGGGGGAATAATTTCTTTTTATAATAATGATGTATTGGAAAATTATGATTTATATATTTTTTAAAAATAAAGTCTAAAAATCTGTATATCAAGTCAAACATCTTTAAACTTAAAAAAAACCTACAATAAAAAATTTTTTTTGTTCAAACAATATTTTAGTCGTATAAAATTATACGTATGTGTGCTTAATGTAGTGTACACAAGACTAATTATTTACTCAATATCTATTAAATAAATATATTTTCAATTACTAAATGGCCGTGGTAGCCTATTGGTCAAGGTAATGAACTTGTGGTTGGCGTGTCATGATTTCGATCCCAGTACCCCTGAAGACCCACCGTGTAGGGAAGCGATGCATATCCTCCGGTTGGTATGTTGTGGTAGTTAGGAGAGGGAGGTGCCAGCTCCAGTGTCGTTCTCGTCACTTGACCATGGCTCAAAATTACGGGGTCCATCGCCAAAATCCCTCGTGTAGATGAACAGTGTGACATTAATATTCCCTCACTCATTCAATTACGAGTATTAAATATAAATTAAGACTGAAATCATATAAGACCGGGATAAGCATTAGGTCGATCGCAATCGAATGGTGGACCGCCAAGACATTTAGGAGTGACCGCCTTCATTAAGACGTAAGAGGCGCTTATACTAATAGAAACATGTTTATGGAACACCGAACACCAGCTAGACTGGAGATTCAGCTTTTCATAATCAATGTAACCGTGTTTACTTGAGCCAATGATTCCATAAATATGTAGAGACACATGTACCTTCAATGGAAGCGCACGGTGACGCTTAATAAGCTCACTACCCCTGTGGGGGAAAACGCGATCACAGTGATGCCTGCCGTAAAAATGAATTTTTCCTCAAACGCCGATGGCAGGGGAGAATAAATTTTAATGGTTATCTCTTTCCAAGATAGAAAGGGATTGACTATTGACACATACCGCATCCCGCTCTTCTACGGAATTGGGTTCTCGAGTTGTGGTCATGTTCCGCAATGGCGTGGGACGGTCGCGAATAAGTTAAGTACATGCTTCGGTTTCAGATTCATCGGTTTACATATTCTCCTTGCTCGCTGTATTGAATATATCAGGGATGGCGAACCAGTGACATGCGTGTCATCAACGGCATGCGACACAATATATTGGGCACGACACCGATCAGAATAGTTTGCATTTTAGTCCAAAACAACAAAGTTCGCTATGAAGTAATCCACATGAGGGATCTCATTGGCGCTTTTGACACTAAACTGCATGTTTTTATAAACGATATTAGAAGAAATTACAAGTACTTCCCAAACTTCCAAAAAATATCAAAGATTCAGATATACATGAGAAATCAGATGAAGAAAAAGTTATAGAAGAATTTGCTTCCGCAATCATGATATTATATCCACATTTTCATCTACATAGGCCTGCGAGTCATTATTTTCAGAGATGAATAACATTAAAGCCTAGCTTAGAAGCCGTTTTACTGATGACTTCGATTCAGCATGCATTCTACTAAAACAAACATCTTAAATTCCGATTATAAGTTATTTGCCATCTAATACGCAACATCAAAAGTCCCACTAATGTTACTTTATAATTTTAATTACACGCATAACTAAAACATTTACATCTATGCAGTGCACAACGTATTTTTTCGTAGGGAAAAAAAGATTTTTGAGTTTTTAGCATTTAGTTTTATTATTTTACCAATAATCACAAGTCAAAATTATTTGACGGCACGTCTATATTTTATTAAACATTTCTTTAGAAAAAACGGCACGTTGATCCATAAAGGTTCGCCACCCCTGGAATATATCCTTGCTCCATGGTTCTAGCAGTCGCTCATAGTTGTTCAAGTATTCAACTTGATAATTTTGTGTTACTTGTGTTTTTTTGGTATACTAATCTGACATATTTTTAAAAAAATCTAAAACAAGTGTTGTGAAAAGGAAACATACAATTTTAATACAGAATAGCCACACCAACGCCACTGGGTGAACCGCAACACCATAAAAACATTAGAAGTAGCCCGTACCCTGGAAAAGTCTGCCCAATCCTGATATAAGACATTGAAAGTCAGAAGAAGTAGTTATACATAACTAAAGAGAAATCTTAACATTTAGAAGAATTATATGTTGGAATATCCATATAATCCTGTTGGATGATTATATGGCTAGCACATATGACTAAAATGTATTGGATAATAGTCATGATGTTGATTTTAAATTAGCAAAAGTTTCCTAAGATCGCCATGATGTTAAGTAGACGATTACATTTGTTTTTTTCTAGTTCTGAAGCAAAAATATGAGCTTGTGTCTGCTGTGACAAGCACAGTAGAAAAACTTATGCTACTTTATATTACTTTATTGCGTAGTATTGTACTTTTAGTGTTTACTATGTTTTATTTTGCATCATCTTTACAGCTCATATTACCGGTTACTGTAACCTTTTAAATTTAAGAGCTCAATGAAACTGCGAGCCTCTATATTTTGTACACTGAAAGTTAAGTTCAATCTGCTTTCTAATACCAAACAAGTCAGCATTAAAAGCTGTAATTTATAAAATTAGGTAAATAATGATATATTAATTCGTAGAATAAATGTTATTCATATATTTATTTCTCGTTAATAATTCGAGCTTTACGATGCCACTATGTATGTCTCAGTTTACATAACAAATTATTGTTTCTAATGAATTTAATCATTTATCCTAATTCGATAAATTATATTAATTGTCGGCAATGATGCAAAATATTTTTATTTAATATTGGAACAATGTGTTATAACAACCTAGAGTCATAAATAACCTTTTTTCATACCTAATGTTTCCAAGAGAGTTTCTGTTTGTTCTGGAATGTGAAATAAGAGGTATTTATATACAAATAGAAATAAATTACCCTTTGATTGGCTAAATATAATGAAGGCTTGTGCTTTATAAGTGAAATATTTATGCATTTTATGTAAAAAATAATAATAAATACACTAAATCAGTTAAACATAGTTGAATAACCGATATAAATATACATACCATTTAGAAAATCCACCCAGTCAGTATTCAGGACATTTGTATAATTTTGTGTGTGTTTTGTTTGTATGTACTATTATTTAATAAATGTTATTATAATTTTAAAAGAATGTAACTTACAACAAATTTATTTGGCACAATAAACGTGTCCATTAATCGAAAAAATAAATGGAATGCATTTGGTATTTGTAAAGAAGATGACATTCAATAGCGTGGTGGAACATTTTTTAGACTCCTGTATTTTCAAAGTAGCAATGCGCATGTGAAGTACGAATTATTGTAACATTGACGAATTTAGTTACATAATATATGTACTCTCTCTTATCTGATTTGTATCAAATATCAAAATAATCACTTTCATTTACACATAAAAATACACAACACAGTCACTTCCAAAATATACCAATCAACAGATTCACAGCTGATCGAAGAATGAAGTACTGCATAAACCCATTGCATGCAATTAGTTTATGACGTATGTTGGAAACTTGAGTAACAGCAAGGTCTGACGTCTGTGGGGTGGCTTAGAGAATGTACCATCTAGCATAAATTTCTGACGCCTTCATATAAGTGGTACGTTTCATGTACCACCAAACATGAAAGTGTTAATATGTATGAGAGACAGGCCACCAGATTCAGGTGCTTCAAAATGTCATAGATCTGGAGTAAGAATGAGAGTATGCTAAAAAAAACATATCATAAAATGAAATTAGGAATTTTTAGTGCTCCTTGATTGGACAAATACAAGCATATATTATAAGCCGTAGGATGTGGGTCACCAATTATTGTTATTAACATTTAATGAGCAATTGTATCCATTAATGAATCATTTTGAATTTCTTATTATTTTACAGTGGTGAAAACAGTTAAAAGGACATATGGGGTGTTTTTGTAATGAAAAAAAAAACTAACAAAGCAAGTAAAGCCAGACCTGGCTAAATTATCATCCGATATAAGGCTAATATAGGAGAAATCAAAAAAGGGCGCAAGCTGCAGCCTAAATTAGGAAGTTGTTCACTTGTCTAGCACAGCAGCTGACCAAAATCCTGTGAATCAGAGAAAAACATGTCTAATAGGGTGTTTGTGTGATCACCTCTAATATCTACACAACCTTCACATCGGTGTTTCATACGGTTTACTAGGGTCATTATCGACCTCTATGGCAACCGAATCCACTTTTGAATCAAGGCACTCTTGAGCTCATTGGAACTGGTCTTTGAGCTGCAATTGAGTGTCCAATAACGCTTCGTACGTGTTTAATGGATTAAGATCAGGGGACATCACAGACCACTCTAGTTGGTGAATGTCCTCCGATTGGAGATATTAGTCTACCAAACAGGTCTTGTGTGGGCGTGCGTTATCGTTCGTAAATATGAAATTTGGTCTATATTATCAATGGAAAAGTCTGATATAGGGTGCAAGGATCTCGTCCCTGTATCGCTGACCTATTATAGTACCTTTATGAAACACGTATAAGTTAGTACATCCGTGTGCAATGATGTCTACCAAAACCATCAGACCTCTTCGACAATAGTAGTCCTTTTCGACAATGCTAGGGTGCTGATATTGACTCCCGAGATCTTTCCAGATGAGAATACCTCTCGAGTCATTGTCCAGACTGAATCGGGAGTCACGGCTGAAGATAACTCACATCCAATCAATCTCTGTCCAAGACAGGTGTTTCCGACAACATGCTAGAAGATTTCTTTGTGGTTCACAGTCAAAGGGATGCAGACAACATGGCACCTGGCAAACAGGTCACCTGTATTTAGTCTCTGGGCGACTGTTGCCTGTGAAATGGACGTTCTTTATACTGAGTGATATAGGTTTGTCGCTGTCACGGACTTTTCCCTCTTAGCCAGAAGTCTCAAATAATGGACTGGCATTGTTAGCTTTTCGATGCCTTGATCATGTTGGCGGACCACTGTTCCAATATCTGGGAACTGTTTTCACAGAAGGGACACCCGATTTCTCGAAACCCCGAGGTCCTAAGAGTAAGTAGTTTTTAATCGGTCTGCCTCGAGTATTCTAACGATCCACCATCTTTTGGCTTCGTCTAGACGATGAAGATTGACCATATTAGCGATGAATAAACAAAAAAGTTCACAAAAAATGATTGGGCTAAGATACAACGTTTCAAAACGTCCTTATACTATAAGCTTCTGCGAGACAGTGAGGTAACCCTACACAAAGCCGATCACAGTGCCACTGCCGTACGACATGACATGTTACTGCGCGGCCGAGATGTCCAAGATAAGCTCAGCTGTGATCTGATATCTTATTTTAGTATAAGCGTTAAATATTTTGTTATTTTTTTTAGAAAAAATAGTCTTTCCTATAATGCTTTCACCAAAATATTGTCTACTAGCATGTTGTAAGTGATTCAAATGCATTTATTTTGAATAAACACAATCCCGTTGTTTATGGTGCTTTGCATTTCTTCAAAAGTATTTGTGTCTGTGTCTGATATTAGAAGACAGAAAGAGATATTAAAGCATTAAATTTCGTCGATCAAAATAAATTTGAGACTGTAAACAATAAATAATGTAAAGCACGTAGCATATATTAAGTTTAAGGGATAAAGTTCAAAGTAAATAGAGTGTAGTCCACGTCACTTGACCATGGCTCAAAATTACGTGGTCCGTCGCCAAAAGCCCTCGTGTAGCTGAACAGTGTGACGTTAATATTCATTCAATCACTCAATAAAAGTAAATAGTCAAAAAGTAAGCGAAGTAGAAGCATGATGTTTTGACTCATTATTCTTCTCACACAAGTAAAAAAGTATCTGAAATAGAAGCAACGCAACTAACTACTACTATGAAGAATAAACGTCATGTAAAAGTGCTAATTTAAATGTAAATATAATGTAAATTTCTTTAACATTACACGATTTTCCTATTTGTTAGAGAAGTTTTCTTTCGAAAGAGAATGAGAAAAAAAGATCTTTTGAAAGGCTACGTGTTTCAAATAGTTAATACCTACTTAGTGCTATAATCTATGCCCGGTTACAAATCAGTTTTGTTAATTTCCCCGAATAACGCTTTTGAATTTTAAGTCCATTTACCTTTCTTCTTTTTACATGGAAATTTAACCAGGGAATGAATATATATACATTTACAATATATTTCTAATAGTTATTTCGGTTGAAGCCCTAATGTTTAGTTATAATATATTTAACACTTTTTGAGAGTTATTAACACTATACTTCTATTAAACATGCACATTCTCGTATAATATAAAAACTATTACAATTTCAGTGAATATCGTAAGCAGGAAAAATATAAAAATATATTCATATTAAATAGTTTTATTAAATATTTTACAAACGAAACGTAAAATATTTCATTTGTGTTATAATATCAAATTCTTTTAACAAATACAATGGTAACAGGATAGAGAGCGCTGAGTTTTATTTCATTAAATTTTATTCACGTTAATTTGAAAATATTCTACGCAGTATATTAAACTCTTTTGTAATAAATTCCTTTGTCATCCCGAAACACAGCAATAACATGAATGTTTTTTTCATTACTTTGTGAATTTTTTTACTATATTTTCTCCAGGACGTAATTGATAACTCTTCGTAGTAATAATCTTTGTACATTTCTAACTATTTTTATTAATTTTTATTTTAATATTTTTGAAAGCTTTATATATCATTTTGACAATTGCTGAAGAATGTAGCTTTAATTTAAGTTTTTTTGATTATTATTCTAAGCGATTTGAGAATGCACATTGATAAAAAAAAATTATATATGTATTTAAAGTAATTATTGTTCTAAAAATGAATAGTGATATAAGAAATTATAGAAAATTGACGAAAAATGTAGTGCATAAGACTCAAGTTACAGTGAAATTGAATCATGCAAGAAAGTTGTAATATTTTAGGTAAGCAGTAGAACAAATTGTACTTAATAGTTATTGCATACAACTCAGAAGTCGAATTTCAAATTGGCTAAAATTCTTTTCTTTCTTTTTTTTTTTTTATTGAATCACCTTTCAAATTTAATTTTCGCCTAATTTTTAAGAAAACAAAAATGTGATGGATTTCACACACTTGAAATAATATGTATGCGTTTCAAATATCAATGTAACTTTATTCTTTTGTGTTTATAATGATGGAAATTAATTTTTTTGATATATTAAACAATTAATATTGATTTAGTATAATCAGATCATACAAATATATACACATTTTCCTTTATCAACCATTACGAGGTGTTGAGGTGGCCGCGGTAGACTAGTGGTCAAGGTAACAGACTCGTGGCCGGTGTGTCAGGAATTCGACCATAGTACCGCTGAAGATCCCCCGTGTAGGGGAAGGATGTTCCTTAAATCTATCAAAAACTCAAAGGTCCTCCCGTTGGTGTGGTAGTTAGGAGAGGGAGTGCCGGATCAGGTATCGTCGTAGTTACTTGACCATGGTTCAAAATTTCGAGGTCTGTCGCTAAAAGTTCTTGAGTAGCTAAATAGTGTGACGTTAATATTCACTCAACGTGGTAATGGGCATAGTGAGGGCTGGCCGCGCATTCCAGTCGGTCATGGTATCCAACACATTTTGTACCATACATGGAGTGAGCGAGTGAATATTAACGTCGATGCGATATAACAAGGTGGCTTTTGGCGACGGTCCTCGAAATTTTGAACCATGGTCAAGTGACGTGGACGACACCTGAGCTGGAACCCCCCTCTCCTAACTACCACACCAACGGGAGGACGTTTCAGCTCTCGACAAATTTAACATGCATCGCTGCCCTACACGGCGGGTCTTTAGAGGTACTAGGCTCGAATTCACGACATGCCTGTCATGATACGATACCCTGACCACTGGGCTACCGCAGCCCTTACCATGCATGGAACAAAATGTGTTGGATAGCATTCGAAGGAATCCAAGTACCATTTTGGGAGTTCCAGTCCCTCTTGGCCGTCATCATTTTGCCTATTACCTCGAAATGGTCTATATTCACACCAATTGTGATGCAAATTAGCAAATATCCAGCGTTCCGGTGCACTTCTCTGCAGATACCTTTCGAGATACAATCTTTCTGCTGCACGTGTATTTCCTTCCGACAATACGAAAATCATGTGCAAATCTGTCAGCTCGGTGTATGTAAAAGTTCCATACTCGTATGTGGGGGATGGCAACTCAAATGACTGTGGTGATTCAGATGTGTTTCCTTAAAATCTCTTGTGAACACCACCACCACTTAGCACTCAAAAAAGACGTTTGCGACCATGAGTTGCTATGCAAATTTGAGTCCTTGTGATGTCCTCTACCTCCCTTTAAAGTTTATCCCAATGATCCTGTGACACCCTGTATATTCATAAAATGTGTATTAGATCAAATTAAAAAAAATCATCAGACTTACGGCTTTATTATTCGTACATCACCAGGAACCAAACGTTACGCGGAAAAGCAAACGATTTTCATAATTTTCCTTTCTCTTTCTATATATAGCATCAAAAGCCTGTTTATTAATATAAAGTGCATTGAATAATTGTCCATATCTTATTTAACAATAAGATGTATCAAACATGATGTATCCAAAATTCATGCATCGGAAATTTCTCTCATGTACTTAAATAAATTTCTCAGATAAAAATTATGTGGATTAAGAAATTATTAAATACATTAAAAATTTTAACCAAAAAGCATTATTAGCGGACAAATTCAAATGTTTTCATTTATTGAAGTAAATGTAAAACCTACTATTTTATATCTGGCTATCTTTTTCATTATTTAATAAAAGAAGTTATGATTTTATACTTGTGATATTTAATAAAAGTTAGCATTCAACACACTCACATAGTTAGGAGAGGAAAAGTTTCTTCCAAAGAAATGTTCATTTTGGCATTTTTCTATGTAGTGTTTCTGTAAAGGGCAACTAAAGTCTCTTCTAGACCAAAAAAAGTAAATAAATAATTAAATACATATAATAAAATAAAAACTCATACATTAAAAATGGAAATTTCAGTTCTAAAAGTAAAACAAATATCTAATTTGCATCTGGAAATTAAAAAAAAAAAAATCCTTCCAATAAATTTAACAATTGTATAGTGCTTCTAAAAAAATTAACTGTTATGTTTTAACTCTTATGTTAATCTCCATGTTAACTCTCATGTTTATGTTCATTTTTGTCATTTTTCTATGTAGTGTTTTTGGAAAGGGCAACTAAAGTCTCTTCTAGACCAAAAAAAGTAAATAAATAATTAAATTCCATTAAAGAACTAAAAAAAACTCGTACATTAAAAATGGAAATTTCAGTTCTAACAATAAAACAAATATCTAATTTGCATCTGGAAATTAAAAGAAAAAAAATCCTTCCAATCAATTTAACAATTGCATAGTGCTTCTAAAAAAATTAACTCTTATGTTTTATAAATAATTTCATCTAAGAAAAAACTAACTGAAATTTTGTTTTGAAGTATTCGTTAGGAATTTCGTTTCTTGTTGCTATTCACAGATCCTTACATATCAGTGCCATCCAGCCTGTAGCTGGTAATTAATATATGGATTTCTATAAACGGTAAACTAAATCTTTGTAAAAATATAGTGTTAAAATGAAATAATCTGTTTTGACAAATTTGAATTCATTCATAAAGCCGTGCTTCAAGGAGCATTAGATGCCAGGTTTCCAATTTTGCTGGTAAAGGTGATATATTCTTCGTCGATAGATTATCTTTCCCGGATGACAGGAATAGTCCATAAAAAAGAATTAATCGGTACTTTCCTTAATAAAAGCAACGCAATAACTGTCAGATTTTATGTTATTTTCGTCATAGGATTATTTGGGATCAAATTGGTGTTTCTGCTTTTCTGAGTCAATCTGACTAACTCAATTTCAATCAAGTGTTTGTAGAGTTAACAGCATTAATATATACTTCCAAATCATTTGTCCTTATTGAGATATAGTTGGATTATTAATTATTGATATGGTTAGGATATCATTTATTGATAGCCTATTTAACGCGAGCAGCAATGCTTTCTAGAACATTTTCTTAGAAAAAGTTTGCTGAGACTGTTGTGATCAATTTAGAAAACGCTCTAGAAATATTTTTTTCTCTAGTATTTTGAACAGTCAGGAGGAGGTCAAACGTTAGGCTCAAACGTCCTTCCATTGGTGTGGAAGTTAGGAGAGAATGGTACCAGCTCAGGTTTCGTCCTCGTCACCTTTTGAAGATTTCCATGCGCATGCGTTCTACTAATCCTCTTGGAGAAATTATTCCTTAATTGTAATTTGGGTTTAAAAACCATTTTCCGTAGAGATGACTTGATTTTAGGCTTCCAAATATACGGAAGAAAATTTTTAACTATTATATGTGTATTTGTCTGTGTCTCAATTCACTGTAATTAAGATACCTTGGTAGCAAGTCCCATAGGCGGAAATGCTCAAATATAAAACCAGGCGTCAGTTTTGATTCCATTTTAAACACGTCTTAAAAATAATGATGGATCCTGCATGCTGAATTGAACTGACTTAAAATACCTGAAGTCTTTTATTGTGTAATTTAGGAAAGTGTAATATTTATTCATAAATAGTCATAATTGTATGAATAGAAATTGTGACACATACACTCCTTTTTATATAGATCTGAGCTAAAGAGTTAAATTTTTTAATACATTTTACGAGCGTATGGATTATAACAGGCCCTGTGGCCTCGTGGTAGCGTGTCACAGGTCCGGGATTTTTTCCTCGGGCTGGCCCATGTCGACTCAACCGTTCATCCTTTCAGTGTTTGTCTGAATGAGTACCAAGTTTGCCTGGAGTACCAAGCTTGACTGGGGTTTTCGCTTCAGACTAACCACCTGATCGGGACATCTGCTCATGCACCTCAGCCCCCAATGGTCACGTATAATGAGTTGGTCACAGTAGGCCTTGGCCCTCATGGGTTGTTGCGCCACTGAGTTTAGTTTTTGGGTTATAACATATCTTCTTATCGCGTACGACTTGATAAAGATGTACTTTGTGTCATTAAAATCTTTTAAAAATACAGTGAATATTTAAAGGATATCAAGATTTTAGAGATAATTATTTTTTGCATATACACACACACACAATTGTTCCTTACATATACGAGCACGGACACACACGTATAAATGGTCTACAACTTTGATCTTTTTCACTTTGAGTCTAGGTGCATCAAATACTAAGGTGGATTTTGAAAACGAAGAATATTTCATGTAAACAATAAATTTTTTCTCACAGTTTTTTTTTGAAAAAATTTTTAAGTCTTGTTGATTTTTTATCTGAGCTATTTAATACGAAGTTAAAACTGCTTGAAAAATTCTTTCAAGATCAGTTAAGTTTTATTTTGTTAATTCTCCCTTTTGTTTAAGGGGGATTTATTCATTATTAAAAATTGTTTACTTTTTTGTTCTTGTGTAATGAAGTGAAAATCAAAGCTGAAAATTTTAGGGAAAGAGAATATCTACCTTAATAAAATTTTCATCAATAACCTTAATTTGTATCTTTAAATTTAACATGTTTTTGATATAGAAAATAGATAGAACCGATGTCTCAATTATTCCGCTGTTTAAAAGAAAGGAATATCAAACATATATTTTACGTTTTTTTCATAATCGTTGAAAGAATTTGGAATTTGGAAGTATATTTAAACGTTTTATTAATCCATGAAAAAGTTAGTGTGTGCAATAAATCTTGCCTTTTTCCTCTTGAAATCTTTATATTTTAATTATTCTAACAGTTAATACAAAAAAACATTTCAAAGAAATTAAAGTTCCAATTAAAATAATTTTTATTAAAAATAAAATAATGATTAAACAGAAATTAATAATAATTAAAAGCTTTTACTCTCTTTTTGTGGTAAATTTAAAACATTCTGGCTTCAAGCAACATTTTTGTAATTCACTCTATTAGGCATACTTATCTTTTAAATGATCGTTATCTTGAATCTTCTCATTTAGTAAACATTTTTATCATATTTTGATAATATATTTCGGAATTATTTTGTTCTTTTTTCCAGTGGAGCAATTTAAAACTGAAAGGAAAATAAAAAAAAATCGCTCTCAAACATTTGCCACGAAATAAAGGTTTTTATATGTTATGTTAATGATTTTGTTAATTAAAAATCTGATCAAATTAACCGGTAATGTTTACTCTGCAACACTAAATCACTTAAACAAACCTTTGCTTTTCCTCCTGTTTTTATTTATTTATTTTTTTTATTATAGTCACATCAATTTTGAAAGAATTAAGGAATAAACAATAAGATAGATCGCTTTTGGATGAAAAACTTCGGTAATAAATTTTTCACATCTCGTATAATTTTTTAAAATCATATCAAAGAAAAATTTGTTTTTTGATGTAAAAAAAAAATATAACTTATACAGTGAAATTTTTAAAATATGCCTATATTTACACTTGTGCTTCATATTTTATACGAAATGTGGTTGCTCAAATAGAAAATTAAATGGAAAAATTAAAAGCCATGTAAATAATTTGTGATTTCAAACACAGTTACGAATAAATACTTTAATCAGTGATGAGGTGACCTTTCCTAAAAGACTTGTGTCTGATTACCAAAACATGATTTTCTGTAAAATAATATACTATTCATAAAATTCACAATTAACGTTATTACGATATTTAACATCGTCTTTAATGTAAGAAAGTCCTCAGTAACACATTTTGGAATTAAATATCTTTAAAAATTCTAATTTGATTAAGCAGTTCATTAATGTAATCATTTATTTGTTAATGATGGCAAAATAATGAAAATTTGGATCTGACTTGGAAAAACAATTTTTAAGCGAATATTTAGGAACATATTAATATAATCATTTCAGTAGGTTGTTGATATATTCAAAATACTGTTTTTTATTTTTATTTTTTCATTTTGGCTATCTGTTTTAAAACAATATTCGATAAAATAGTTTGTATTGCTCTTATTAATTATTTCTTAGCTTTCTTTATTTTTGTCACTGTTAGATTAACATCTTGCAAATTTTTATCCCCTTTTAAGGTATCCGACTACGTTCGGAACCATGATTTTGCAAAAGCGTATAAATGGATAATATTTATGATATTTAGTGTCACTTAGATTAGAAAATGTATAGAAAATTGTTTCAAGAATAGTATTACAATAAAAAATTATTTGAGTACAATATTTTAACAAAAAATGAACATAGAATGACTAATTTTCAAAATATTACCCTTTTGTGAAAAATACTTCTATTATATTGAAATTTCGCCTAAATATAGCTCAGACCTCTGTACAGAGACTCAACTAGAATTTTTGAAATATATAACTTAGAAGTGGGTTTATCCATGTTTTACGACAACAGAGGGGAGGAATTTTAAGAAAAAAACGCCGATAATTATTTCAATGGGTTGTAACTCTGAAAATAATGTGAATTTTTCAAAAATCATATTTGAGCCTCTGTACGGAGGTCTGAGCTATATACAGGCAAAATATTATTATAATAGAAGCATTTTTCACAAAAGGAGAACATTTTGAAAAAAGGTTATTCTAAGTTAATTTTTTGCCGAAGTATTCTATTTAAATAATTTTTTTTGTCAAAATGCTATTAAAACAATTTTATACATGTATTCTAATCTAAGTGACACTAAATATAATGAAAATTATCCATTTATGCGCTTTTTTAAAATCATGGTTCTAAACATAGTCGGATACCTTAATGTAAAAAAAAAATCAAAATTTTAATGTTTCTAAATACATAGTTCTAGAGCGAATGTATGGAAATTAGAAACATTTTACTCTCACTTTTTATCTGATTTTTATTTATTTTTGCTCAGATATTATTTGTTAATAAAGTATTATGACAGGCACAATATTTCATAATGTATCATTTGTAACAATTTTTTATATAGATCTGATTTTTTTTACTAATCAGTTTTACACTGTTATTCCAGTGATATAAAATAGGTTTATAAACTTTTCCATTTAGCTGATATTTTCTCCTGAAATTCGCTCGATTGAAATAATATGGAAATATGCATGCACAATATATAGTTATAAAAGCTTTAAAATTAAATGAGCTGAGTGTGGTTTAATTAACTTAACTTTATTATATTCTAAATAAGTAAGTGGTATTTAATTAGGGTGTAATCAGACCTTATTGGACCACTAATTACTTTGTTCGACTTCCTGGTTTACAGATTCTCCATTACCTGTTAAAGTTTATTAATTGAAAGGAAAAATGATTAAGTAGCATATATTCACTGTTTGAAATTACTACATAATAATTAAGACTTTATGAAGAAATTTGCTCCTACATTAAAAAAAAAAAAAGTGGTTTATCGGAGCATATAGGTATTTAACAATGTTTTATTATAAAAGAGATAAATTACAAATTGTATTAGCACTATTTCCAATAGACATAAATTTCAAGAGATAACATATTATATAATAATTTATAAACTAAAGAACTAATTTAAGGGCTATTAACAGTTATGAATTTAAAACTGGTTGTATTAAGAGTACTCTCAAAATGTCATCAAATTATTATTAAATCTGTAATCACTGCATTTAAGAGATTATAATTAAATTAATTCTTCTTTCGTTTTTCTTTGCGCTGTTAAGATTTATTTCTGAACCAATTTTCGGAAAGTCAGTTATTACACTAGAGTAATTTTTTTATTATGTCAAATATTTATGCTTAAACAAAAAGCAAATTTTCCATAATGTTTATTAAAACAAATTTCCAAACAAACAAGTATAGACTACAGTTCAAATGTACATGAGAAATATGTCTGATCCATAAATAAAATTTAAAAAAGCTCCACAAATATGCAAAATTTAAAATCCATTTAAAAATATTTTGCCAATGACAAAATATGGAATAAGCATAACTTATATGGGAAACCATTAAGTGTCTCAAAACTGGTTAGTATCATAAAAATTTCAATTTTCTTTTCATTTATGAAATCAAGAGTTTCGTATTAATATTTTTCCATTTTAAAATGGATTATTTTCGAGTTTCGATGTTTCTTTAATATTAGTTTCAGGAAGCCTTTATCGAGTGTAAATACTTTTCAATTTAAAGCCCTATTAAGATAAAACTCATGAATTTGATTGACACGTTCTATCAGCCTGAGAAAAAAATATTTTTGTATTGTTAAACTGTCAGTAATACTTAAGTGTGACCTAATAAATAAATCTTGCTTAAATGAGGTCGATCAATTTAAAGATGATAGTGACATCATTGCCACTGGTGCCTTCAGGGTATTACATAAGATTCACAAACTTGTTGCGCAAAAAAATAATTTGTTAACTACAAGAATAGTGAAGGTTTTATGCAACGGGAGCCTTTTTTGTTTATAGCCATATTAAAAAATTACTAGATATTATGTCTTCATATTAAAAAATTCTAATGAGAATTTCCGAAAGACACGAAATTGAGAAACCCCACATACGCGCGGTTTACTCCATTTGTCCCCAGTAATTTTGAGTACAAGATCAATTTTTGTACTGAATTTAATAGAAACTACAAATTACGACGCTAATGTGTAAGAATAAGTATTAAGTTGAGGATGCTCTAAAATTTTGCAGCTTACATTTTCATCATACCACTTTTCAAATAACAGTGCTAACTCCTCTATCTTCCATCAAGTGACATTGAAATTCATCTCACCCTGAAGAGTTTAATCAATTTCTATATCCAAATATCTCATTTAAGGTAATAGTTATAACAGCAGTGGGTCGATAAATACCAAACTTGCTTGGGGACTTAAACGCTGGGGGTCTCGCTTCAGACTGACCACCTGATCGCGACATTTGCTCATACACCTCAGCGCCCAATGGTCACGCATACTGGGATGAGCACATTAGACCCTGGCCCTCATGGGCTGTTGCGTCACTGAGTTTGAGTTATAATATCTTTCAAGTTAAGTTGACGAAATGCAATGTTAATCAACAGTCCAAACAACATATACACGAATGCCCCTCCACAACGTTATATACAGGTTAATTCGCAACCAGACGGAAAAACTTACAGGGTGTGTAGGAGGTACACAGACGACTCTGAATCACATAGAAATGCAGAATCACAAATGCTGTAGTTATGAGATAAGATGCAAAGAAGGAGAGAAAAAGAGCAGAAACAGCAATAGATTAATGGAACATAAAACATTTTATTGAAAGACTGTTCCTCATCAGTTGTTCGAAATTACGACCAACAGTCTTCTGGTAGGTCTGACATCAGCCCTACGTGAAATTCCTTACATTCTGGAAGATTCCTCGCATGTAACGTATCCTCCCAACAACTACAGATATTTGACTGAAGAAAGGACTAAGGGAACTTAAATTTCAAGTGAAGGGAAGGACATCTTGTACACCCAACTCTTTATGTGAGCCCA
>BMAV01001677.1:0-31769 GCA_019973955.1 Trichonephila inaurata madagascariensis
TGCTTGACTTCCACACTCCCCAGACCTCAATCCCTTGTATTTCCTCTTTAGGGGTCATCTTAAATTGATTGTGTATAAGATGCCGTTGCTACAATGAATGATCTCACGGCAAGGATAGTCGTCTTTTCAGCTGACATCGCCAGCACGCTGGATTTGTTTTAATGCTTTCGACAATTCTACTTCTGTCGGTGTCTTTTGTGGTATGACATATGGGGCTGCAACTTCGAACAATTCCTGTGACAATCAATTGTCGTCGCATTTCTGACATCGAGTTGTGATGCACTGTATAGATTGTAGACATGATTTACGTCTAATAAATGTATTTCTTACCTCTTGTTACCGTTTTTCACTCCACTGGACATCACACCCCTCATAAATGTTTTTACGAATTATTCCGGCTAAACGGGGTTTGTGACCCCAAGTTCTAAGGTGATATGTTGTCCCCGTGCTGCGGATTATCACCCCTCTGAATTTATTGGTCAAATTCAGCAAAACTCTGCATAATATTCATAGCAGTTTTAAGTAAAATGGTTAATTCTTACTTATTAAAAAAATCGTAAATTATTCTTTTTGTTATTAAAAAAAATTTTAACCTTAAGTTTTTTTTGTGTAAAATTCAAATATATATATATATAGAGAGAGAGAGAGAGAGAGTTTCAATCTTTTCCTACCAGAATAAATCTGTGGATTTGATATTGTAAAATTATGTCTATCTTATGCCAGTAATGATAATGACTTTAAATATTTCAAAAATATTTTATTACGCATAATACAAAGAGATGAAGTTAATAAGTTTACAATGTGATGGTCAGTTGTACTTATAATATGAAACAACTAACTGCAATTAATTTATTTTATGGAAAAATATCAGATTCATCAAAGGATACCTAAACAAAGCAAAAAAAAAATGTTGCTGAAAGTTTTTAAAAGGCATTAAAAAAACTAAACATTTACCTTTACTTAAAGAAATATCTAGAAAAGTCATTTTATAAAGATAGAAAATTATACAATATTATTTTAAATAACATTGAAACTTCTTCAAACCAAGAATTTAGCAATGCAAAAATAAATAAATAATATTCGTAATAAGATATATATGTTAAGACTACTTCTAATTAAATAAAATACAATAGTTGCAGGTTTGATTTAATATTAACGTCGCACTGGTCAGCTACACGAGCGCTTTTGGCGACGGACCACGTAATTTTGAACCATGGTCAAGTGACGTGGACGACACCTGAGCTGGCATCCCCTTTCCTAACTACCACACCACACCAACGGGAGGACGTTTCAACTCTCGACAGATTTAACGTGCATCGCTGCCCTATACGGCGGGTCTTTAGTGATACTGGACTCGAACTCATGACAAGGCAAGCCACGGTCCGATACCTGTACCACTCGGCTACCGCAGCCACAATAGTTGCAGGATTTATATATTAAGAGGAACTCGTTAGTACGTTTTTTGACATGATAAAAATATACATCATTCAATTTTACATCATATATACAAAAATATTACATTATTTTCAACCATTTAGTAGCCATAAATTTATATTATTAATGGGGAATTGTTTTGAAATATTAAGACTGTTTTCGCCATACGTACGAGAGCGTGAACTTGAAGCGGAGCACATTTCTGAACAGAAAAAATGCCTCAATTTTTATAAAAATTTGTGACATTGAAACTTATGCATTTGTTTATAATATAGTGTTTTTAAAATTTCAAAATATTTCATAAATAATTTGTTTTTTTTCTTTTAATATGTGAAGGAATAGCTCATTTAGCATTACGGTATATGAAACAAATTGAAAAACACATTTTATAAAAGAAAAAATGTGTCAACTCAGATAAAAAGGAGTAGTATAATAAAATAAGTGATTCTCTACAGGATAGTGTAGCCAGAATATAATGTTAATGTGTGAGTACTTTTATATCTGAAAACACAGTCCAAATTCGCCCTATTCTTTAACATTAGCCGAAGATAGCCTTAAAACTCATTGGAGCATTAACACAACTGCTAGAAACAAATAATTCTAGTGGATCCAAAATATTCTTATTGAAAAAAAAATTTTCCCAGTTAGTGATCTAAAACATACACATATTCTAAGTGGGTACAGAGCATATAAAAAAATAAAGAAATATTCTTTCCAATTAAGTAGATATAATATAGCATGCACTTTTTCTATTTTTAATATATACATTAAATGAATTATAAAGTTTATTTTGTGAGAAGAAATTACATTTATCATTGTGTGTTATTTATTTACATGTAGTCAGGAATTATTACAGAAAAGGCAGCTCTTTAATCATTCATCGTTTCATATATTTAATATATTTTGATATATGAGACATGAATTTTCTTTTGTTGCTGTATTTGACGCAATATAAAGTGATAATATGAAGGCAAATCATTTTTAACCTTTTAACGAGCCTATACGCGTTCTTTCCACTAATAGTCATCTTGGAGAATATTGGTTCTCTAAAAATTAATCAATCATAAACCTTCCTCCGATAAAGATGTGATTATATAAATTAAGACTTGTATATAAAGATTAAGCTTTCGAGTTAAAGCGAGAGGTTAGACTGCTAACGGTTAACAGTGATTGCTTAACGTGAAGTGAGGTATGAGCACTTCGTAGCTTACTTGTGCAATATTAAGATTGATGATTTGGTCAGTTAAGGATTAAATTGAATTAAGTCGCTTGGAATTAGAAGGCGAATTGCCTGAACGTATGTTATCGGATTTATCTACTCTTTTAGTATCTCGTGTTCCACACTTATGCTTTATATATTTAATAATTGTTGCATTTCTTAACTTGGGTTATTGAATTTGTGTTGTTGCTAATAATTGTGAATAAATAGAAGTTGTGTTGAATATGGCTAATTCTCCTTCCGAACTTCAACTCACTAATGGACGACGCGGACATCCATTACAATATTACAGTTTCATGGATATACCAGGAAAACGAGCCACATACAAAATAATGTTTTTATGACAGTGCTTCTCAAACTTTCTATACTTGCAACCCAATTTTTAATCATACTTTTCATCGCGCCCCCTTACAAACAATAATAATATATTAAATTCAATAGTAATATACTTTGATATAAATCTACAATACAACTTTAATTATAAACGGTACAAATTATCAAGGTATTAAATTTGTATATATATTCATGACGTGCCCATAAAGTTACTGGTAATTATTAAACTTGTTCTTGACTTAGTACTGTTCAATTAATTGTAAAATACATGGTGCAGTACTGACACATTTATAATTGTATTATATCAGTGTAAATATGTATTTTATTTTTTATTATGTCATAATGTATTATTTTTTTGCTTCCTTTCAGTTAATTTATAAATTTTCAAATAATGTTTGTTTTCGACTTTTCGATACACTCGAGCCCCCTTTGTAGGGTTACACGCCCCCCCCCTAAGAGGCCGTGGCCCACAGTTTGAGAAACGCTGTTTTATGATATCCTTAACGCATTTGTTTTAAATAATTTAAATTTAAATGAAATAGATTCCTTAAATATAAAAAATAACAAAGAAGTACAACTAAGTACTATTAATCCTTATAACTTATTTTTCACTCACTTTTTTCACTAAACACGTTGCATTAGGTTTCTGATCAACTTTTTATTTATCGCGCTTTTATTTCCAAAAACATAGAAAAATTTACATGTACATCTAATAAATCTTAACTCTGGCGTAACAGTTACAATAGAAGTAGATATCTGTAGTCAATAAAAATAAGACGAGTGTCACAATTCTTTTAAAGTTAGATGTGACTCAACCTACGCTACAAGACAAATCGTTTCACATATTCCTACCCAAACAGCGTACTCCATCCGGCCACCAATCTCTCTTAGTGTTGCCGGACCATGTATATCTTGGTTACCAAAACCTGTCTGGAAAATGCGGGAGGCTGATATACTGATCCCATTCAAGCCGGATACGACACTTTGTTAAAGTCAATGTCTCTCAATGTGTCAAATAATATATCTATAAACTTAGATATATTTGAAGCGTTGCTGCACAGTTAAAGCGCAAGAGCTTATACTTTTGCGATTGCTAGTTGAGGTTGAATTACTGAAAGTGAGTCAACTTTAATATTAAAGTCCATTTATGGTCAAATTTATAAATGTTATTGGTTTTTCAACGCCATTTGAGAGCTGTTGCTTAGAAATAGGATTTGATTATCTGAGCTCATTTTAAATACTTTAGAAACAACTTTAAGGTATCCGACTACGTTCGAAACCGTGATTTTAAAAAGCGCATAAATAGATAATTTTTGTGATATTTAGTGTCACTTAGATTCGAATGCATGTATACTATTGTTTTAAGGACATTTTGACAAAAAAAAATTATTTAAATACAATATTTTGCAAAAAATTAAAGAATAACCTTTTTTCCAAATGTTCTCCTTTTGTGAAAAAGGCTTCTATTATAATATTTTGCCTGTATATAGCTCAGACCTCTGTACAGAGGCTCAAATATGAGTTTTGAAAAGTTCACATTATTTTCAGAGTTACAACCAATTGAAATATTTATCGACGTTTTTTTCTTAAAATTTCTGCCCACTGTTTTCATAAAACATGGATAAACCCACTTCTTAGCTACATATTTCAAAAATTCTAGCTGAGCCTCTGTACAGAGGTCTGAGCTATAAACAGGCAAAATATTATTATAATAGAAGCATTTTTTACAAAAGAAGAATATTTTGAAAATATGCTATTCTATGTTCATTTTTTGTCAAAATATTGTACTTAAATAATTTTTTATTGTAATACTATTCTTAAAACAATTTTATGTACATTTTCTAATCTAAGTGACACTAAATATCATAAATATTATCCCTTTATACACTTTTGCAAAATCGTGGTTCCGAACGTAGTCGGATACCTTAAAAGTACCCAATTTAGTTACAAGTAAAATAAAATAAAATAAATATGCACTTAGGCTTGTGATATTAATAATCTCTCCCATTAAAATGTGCTACAAAACGAAAATTTACTTTAGAATTTGTATTTTGTTCACGCATGGTGTTATATTTTAATGATAACCACGCACGAGTGAAATATGTTAGTTAAAATATTTAATTCGCTCGCATTCATTACATCTGTAAATATGGGTACATATATTTTGAGTAACAACATTCATACGATTAAATTTTTAATTCAATGTTTATATCCATGTTGAGAGATTTAATACAAACAAATATATGTATATACTCATATTAAATATATTTTCAATGAATGTTAATGATTATGAATGTCATGCATATGTTCCTAATTTCCAAGTCTTATATATTTTAGCTAAACATTAACAATAATAATGTTTATTCAGTACTTACAGAAAAGTTGTTTTTATAAATTAAGCTTTTTTTCTTCCATTTATACTTATTGGTTTACGATAAACTCTAGCTATATTAGTAAGATAAATCTCTTAAACTTCTTTATGTAAGATTGTGAAGTCGATTACCATTTATTTGATGCTTCTATTTCCAATATATCCCACAATGATAACAAAACATAGAATCATTTACTGTGCTATAATCAAATTCCTTTATAGAATTGCTATTTCCCCCCCCCCTTTTCTGTCATTTTGTTTTATTCATTTATTTCATATCGTCGGCATAATTGTCAGAATTTGTAACTCCACAAGCTGAACTAATTTGATACAGGAGTGCTATGCGCCAAATGATGTTTGGCACGATTTCTTAATCACGCCTAGCAGCAGTTGTTGTCGAGTTACATGGAATCAAAGATGGCGACCTAGTGGTAGGAAATTGTCAGGAAAATAATTATAAAGTACTGCTTTGAAACTACTACTACTACTACAACAAAAAAAAAAACTTGCTCCTTATTATATTGAGAATGCATTAGTGTAATTGATAAAATGCTTTTGAAATTGATTTGAAATTCAATATAATGTATATAATGAAAGTGTGCAGAGTAGTGGGCTTATGTACATATAGTAAGTATATGTAGTACATATATGTAATCTTAATGAATTTCGTTGGGATTTAAACCTTTTGACACAAGCATAAACGTTACATTAATCACCAAATTACGTTTAATTGGTATATTTATATTTGTTGTCAAACAGTCATAAATGTGAATATTTTAAAATAGAGTGGAATTAATCATAGCATTCCCGCTATGAGAGATAACCTCTTTTCCACAGAAGAATATTTGAACAAGTAATATACACACATGGGCAAACAAATAATCGCACCAAGAAGGAGTAGTCAAAATGAAAAGAAATTTTACATACGTAATGACTACTTTGATATAAGTAACTGATTAGAAAATCAAAGAAAAAAGATCATTTGTTTCAGAAAAAAACCCAAATTAACAGAGTATTTAATGCCCTGTTGGACCCCCTCTAACGCGAATGCACAATGCGATACGATCGGGCATTAAGGCATACAATTTCTGTATAATGTCTTGAGACATTTCGTTCAATATTTTCTGTAACCTTGCCTCTAGTTCGTTCAAACTCGTGGGATGCTCAATTCGTCGTCTCAAATGATCCCTGATATTCTCGATTGGAAACAAATCTGGGGATCGGGGTAGCCAAAGAAGGGTAGTAACAGTGCGGAGACAGTCTGGTGACACCCTATTTTATACTTTATCGATCGAGTAATCGTTATTCAATAGAATACCTTGTTAAATCGTAAAAATTCAGTAATTTAATACACTTAAGCTGACTTGTCTAGTTACTTCATGAAATACCTAGTTATTCTATGAAATAACAGATTTCACACTTTAACGGTAACACATATATATAACATATTATTGTTTAAGAATTTTTTATAAGAATCTGATAAGATAAGAAAAAAGGAATAACAAGCTCGATAGTTTAATTTATAATTTTAATCAACTTTTATAATGGTTTTACTTTTTTTATAGTGGGACTAAAAAACAAATAAGGTAAAGTAAACCATATAAAGTAATATTATTACAATAAAGTAACAAAAAATGCTGAGTTTTATTTTTTAAAATAAATTACCAACGTTGTATACTAGGGAACAAAATAAGTAAATAAATGAATGTTTTAGTAAATAATTAATAAATGCGTTAACTATTCAATTCAGAAACATATAAGAATAGATATGTTGTTATTTACAATTGATGCTTTCAACAGAAATGAAACAAAAGTATTTTCAGAATGATTTCGAGGACAATAAAAGAAAAAAAAAGTCACTAAAAAGCTTTCTTTTATTTGTTTTTCCTTCTCCTTGAAACACAGACTCTCTTGGGAACAATTCCACCTGGGAAGTTTGGAGTTTCAAAGAAAAATTGCTTATAAAGGTTCACAAAGTGCCGACATTTGTTCCAACGACAAAATCACTTGACTTGCTCTTCCCTGAATTCGGACTAGATAATGTGGATTAAACTAGATTGTAAAGAAACAGTTTGAAATATTTATCTAAAGGGTATGTTTTCAGAGGAACATTTTGTAATTTTCTAAGTCTTAGAATTCTGGCATTTAAATTCTTGTCATTTGTATTAATTTATATATTTTTAATTTACTTTTAAGATTAATTCAAACTTAACAAATTATTATATTTCCCTTAGCAGCTTTAGTGATCAAGTTTTTCTCCAAAATGTTCCAAAAAATGTACATTTTTTATCGCATAGAACTTAACATAACACTTAACAGAATAATTAAATGAAGAATTTTTATTTTATTTATTTATTTTTTTTTAAATTTTAAAGTTTTCATATTTTTTTTTATTTTATAATGGTTGAACACACACATACACAAGGAAAAAAAACCTTAAATGTTTGCCTTTTTTAAGTACACTCTGCATGCTATAAAAAAAGGGGTCATTAATCTTAAAAGAATTTCTCTCATACATACAAAAATATTTCATGTTCGCACCTCTTTTTCAAACGGTTGATTAGTTTGTGTGTTTGTGCAGTATAGTATGTACAGTATGTATAGAACATATACATATATGCATATGCAAAGTATG
Organism: Trichonephila inaurata madagascariensis; assembly: GCA_019973955.1. Lineage (NCBI taxonomy): Eukaryota > Metazoa > Arthropoda > Arachnida > Araneae > Nephilidae > Trichonephila > Trichonephila inaurata. Next base: position 7,993 of record BMAV01001677.1, read on the forward strand.
ATGTAATACTAAGTCTTACATTGCTATCAGAACAGAGATAATTTCGGCTTTTTTGCCAATCCCTATTTTTTATTGAATATTGCAAATAGTTTTAAATCATGCTTTAAATGAAAAATTCCCACCTTGAACACAAATAAAATCCCAGATGAGAAGTATTTCAATACCATGGGCAAACTGCTTTCCTTAAAGGGTGTTTGAAAGCAAAAATATTATTTTTTTGAAAATTTGAAATTTTTACATTTTTAAATTGTATACATTTAAACCTTTCCAAAAACACCTTTTTTCTAATACCTTCTTCTTGCTAAAAATACCTCTAGGGTAATTAGAAGGTCTTAAAACCTATTTTTAAATAATCGTGTAATAATCGCATGGCGAAAAATGTAAACAAATTACTTCGTGTTTGCTTAAAAGTTGAGCACCTGATATACAGCAAAACATTTATCTTTATTTGTAAACTGGGCCTTATTCTTTTTTTTTTCCCTTCCTAGCCGATTAGAAGCCTAACAATATACATTCAAGCCAATTTATTACAAAATGTAAACTTGCAATGTTAGATGTACTTTTTCCGCGAAACTATTGTTTACAGGTGTGTAAAATTTTTGTGATATATTTATAATGATGGCTAATATATACTCAAATGAGCTTTTTGTAAAAAACTTAAAAATTTATTTTTTACTAATTTTTTTATGTGAAAAATGGGTTAAATTTCAATATGTTTGATAAAATATTTTATAAATTTTGAAAAAATTTAAAATTAGCTAAAAGCTCATTTCAATATAATGACACATGTATACTTTAATTGTATGAAAAATTTAAAGCATGTACATATTACAGATTTGGAGAAACGGTGCATCGAAAACAGTCGATTTAATATTGTCGGTATAGAGATTTTCGACTATCCTTAAAAACATTAGTAATCTCACTATAAAAATTAAAAATATGAGCAAATCAATGTCGAAAGAAGAAAATATCAGTACCAGTGCAGCACATGGGCAAACCGATTATGGTGAGCTTTCAGTAAGTATAAATGGTTGAAAAAATATTAAATTAAACAATTAAGATGTTAAACTAAAATTTATTATTGTATAAACATTTTTAAGAATTCAATTAATCCTTAAATGCCCGAGTTTTGCTATCATTAATGACACAGAAATCTAAAAAATAAAAAAAAGAAGGTGATTTTTACATTTTAAAAAGAAAATGTGTGATATGTATTTTTTGTTTTTGTTTCACAAAATTTCCATAAACAATGAAAGAGTTAGCAGATTTTTCTTAATTTAAAGTACTGATATTTTATATTGTGATTGTTTGTCCAAGCCATACATTCTTATACAAACTCATTCACATCTAATAGATATATAATCATAAATGAAAGTTAATTTTTTGTAAGCCTTAAAAGTCAAAAAGTAGAGTTTATATACTTACTATTGTTTTAAATATTTGTGTGTGTTTTAAACACTTTAAATCTAATTGTTATAATAGCTATATAATTTCGTTTAAACACTTAATAAACCCACAATAAATGAATTTTTTTATGCTTAAAATGCCATGTAACCGTATATTATATCCAATTATGTCTTGTTTTAAAAATAATTGATTTTTTATTTCAAAAAAATTATATTATATTACAAGTGGAGTAAATGAAGTTCCAAAAGTCCCAAAATAGGATTACGGCAGCTAATACGCTATTTTTTTTAAAAAAAGTATAAAGTCTACAACAAAATATAAGTCATTTTCTCAATCGATTTAATGTATAATAAATTATAATGAAAAATTGTCAAATTTTAGAAACATTTTAAATGGAGACTCATAATTTCAAAGATTTATAATTATTATAAATTTATATTTTTATAAAATAATATTAAATTAATATTTTCATCAGGCTCATTTCTTTTCACATAAGGAACAATGAGCTTAGTTTGAATAAAATGAAAACAGAGAGAGCATTCTTACAATCGTGTGTATGATTTTTTAATATCTAACTAATCTAGTTCTACAAGTGGCATTTAAAATGTAATTATTATACAAACAATTAGCTTTTAATGCAAAAACAAAAATTCAGAAAACCTTTTTAATATTTTTCTCTTTTTTTAAAGCAATTTTTCTTTCATAGAGTAAAAAAAATATATCATGATTTAAAGAATATTTTAAATTTAAGTAAAGCTATTGGCACACAAAAAAGAAAGCATTTCTTTGCTGATTATTTTATTGAAAGGAATCTGCTTAAGATATGAAACTTTGTTATACTGTTAAAAATTCCCTTTAATTATACCATATACGAGCAATAATATTGCTCAAATGTAGTCATATTTTGAGAAATTCACAAAACTGAAGACAGATTTTAATTGTTTCTTCCATTATGATCGATCAATTGAAATATATATTTAAATGAACACTAACATTTTACTTATTTCTACATTGTACAAAGCCATTTGATTTTCAGTACTGGTGATGTTTATGTGGAAAATCCAAGAAAGTTGGTTTAACGTAATTGACATAACGTAATGATCTATCCTTTCACAGAAATTTCATTTGATAAATATATATTTAAAAAAAAATTGCTTTTTTTCTTCTCACAAAATATAAAGATGAAATTGCTAACTTATCTAAACTTCAAATGTATTATTTACAACAGTGTCAAAGATGGTGAAAAATTGGTAGCAAACATAAAGGGTAAAAACAAATGTAGGTCGCGTAGGTTTGAACATACCTCAAAGATTCATTTCAAGGTATTGGAACACTATATTAGTTGATAGAGAGCGTGGAAAAGAGCGACAAATGCATGCCTTTTTTGGCATTATCAAATCCATGAAATGAATTTAAGGGATGTGACCATACGACAGCTAGAAACTCAATTTATCCGCCCTACTCGTACACAAAGACTGGAAAAGGTTGAACTGTATGAGAAAAAACCAACACAGATATTGCTTTTCACTCACTCACGCATTCAGGAAAGGTAGAGAGACACTGTTGTCGTCGTCATGTTCAATGAATACAAGACCGAACCCAAGAATTGTTTGCTGACGAGTCCAGATATAATCTGAACTCTATATCTAGACGTATTATGATCTGAAGTGAGAAAAGAATACTTAATTCGCTTTCTTTAGAACGTGAAATACCCTGCTCCGTGACCGTGGTTTAATAGTTTGCAGAGAAATCTTGACCAATGGCCTCACCAAGCAGCATGGTCTCAAAGGGGTTCTGTAACATTTTCGAGATATGGCAACTAAGCATTGGAATCTTTAGACTGTTTAGTGATGTTGTTGACTCAGAGTTTTTGTTAATGGACAACATTCTTCACTAACATCGAGCTTGTGTGGAGTAAGAATACTTGCGAACAGAAACACGTAAATTACTCCAACATAACACGCCAACATACTCATCCAACTTGAACCCAATTGGCATTGCGTCTTAAGGCTCCTGACTTCTCATGTGACTCTCCAGAAGCTGAAAAGTGTTCATTCAGAAAAGTAGCGTGCAATTTAAGAATAATTGATCAATGCTCTAATAAAATCTATGAAATTAAGTAGTGAGCCATACATATTTGTTATCATACGCAGCATTTAAAAAAAATTGCAAGACATGACTCTATTTTGCAATTTGATTTTTATTTTAATTTACATTTTGATTTTAATTTCAATACTTTGCGAATAATCAACGATAAAGCATTTTAATTTAAGTCAATTATTGCTTTTATACCTATTTCTATTCATTTTTTTCATTGAATATCACTTACGCCTTATTTTTGCCATTATCCATTAATTTTGATGACCTCTGTATACACAGTAGGAACAGCTTTCCATTTAACTGAAAGCAAAACTGCTCATTAAACGTAAGTTAGGTGTTAGATGTTAAGTACACAAATATTATTTTTCTTTATTTTATTCAGGTAAATTAATAAATATTTTTAAATAAATAGGTATTCAGATACATTTTATTCTAGAAAATACTTAGTATGCTTAAACGCAGAGAGTTCTCTATGAAATAACATTATAGTGTGTTAAACTGAGAATTTCTTTGCATTAAACATTGAAAAATTTAATATTACTCAATATCTTTCTTTTAAAACTAAAATAATAGATTAATGTTATTAGAATAATTGATATTTTGGATAAAAAAAATTGGATAAATGTAAGGAGTGATATAATCCAGCTATCAACGTTTAAAATTTGAAAAAGTAAAGTGATTTTAATTTCTGATATTGGGCACTTACAGAGGAAAAATTATACAGGATTATAAAAGTTAAATAAAATACAATAAAAATGTGACAACTTGCTTTATGGAATGTAATTACGCACATATTAAAAACAAACGCCAACTAACTATAAGTCTAAAAAAAAGTAAAGCATTTCTTGAAAATTTAAATCAATATAGTTGCTAAATGTTTTATATTAGAGCTCTTTCAAAATTTTTCTGAACAAAAGGGCCTTTCTAAATGTTGACGCTGTGCTTAGGAATGATATAAAAAATAAATATTAGAGATAATTTAACGAATGAAAACTATATTTAAAATATAAATCACTTTATTTTATTTTTTTTTGTTTCTATAGAAATAGTCTAATGCAAAATGAATTATAAAAGTCAAATTTTTGCTCTTGTATTGGAATGAAGTAATTGTAAGTTTTGTATTCTAGTTTTTTTAGATTTTTTACGGGGGATATTTAAGACTGTGGAAGATGGCGTATAATATCTCACTTGTAGGTAGTGTCATCTTAACGATTTGTGTAAAAATACGATTTTGTTGGTATCAGAACAAATGGAACAATTATAATGAATTGGTGACAAGAGTATTAAAAAGAAATAACCATGTAAACCAGATAATTGTTTTTGTGAGATCCAAGAGAGATCAGTATTCTTCTGAATGACTACTAAAACGTTTGGTAATATAAGTGAAAATGTATTCGGTGTGTATATGAGTGCACGTGTGCATACATATCGCGATCATAAACTACGGATTAACTTTTCCTAATACGGTATAAAAAAGTTATTCATAACTCCTACCAAATATACGAAGTATTAAAATTCTATTTAAAAAAATAAGGAATTGCAATTAAGAAAACCATTTGAAGACTATATAAACAATTCAAGTTTTATTTACATAACTTATTGGTGTTCTACATATGATACTTGCGGTTACACAGAATATATACATCCATCAGAATGCCATACTCCCGCCACACTCCACTCAACATGGTACTGTCAACGTTATTAGCAACATGTGTCATCCATTCCGTGTTATTTGAAAACTTGGTCTTTTACGTAAAACCAAGTTTCCATAGCCTATTTATCGAGTGATTTAACAGAACTTGAATGAATGACATGTGCAGGCAATAACGTACCTTGTTTAGTGGAGTGTGGCAAAAACTAGATTATCTCAGTGACGTAATGTAACAAAGGACCATGTAACTAAGGCTTCACACATAGCACACTTGTAAGGTATGTAAGTAAAACTTAAATATTTCAGCATTCCTTTAACTGTTCTTTTTCCTGTATTCTTCGTATTTTTTTTTAACTAAAGCGCACTGATATTCTAGAATTAATTCTGATTGCCGCGCATTTTATTTCTGTACTCCTTTTGAATCGCTGTATCTGAGATCCAAGTTTCTAAATTATGAATATAAGTTAATATATAGCTCATTCAATTTATTACTTTTTTGTTTTTGTTTTTATATCTCTGGGGACAAATAAATGCATTGGTTAGCCACCTTTTCAATAAGGGAACAACTCTATAAATAAAGCCCCGATCCGTGATTTTATCTCCGTATAATGTCCAGCTACTGTCCATGCTTGAATTATTTCCTCAACCTATTGGATTATTCCATTATACATTTCATAAATGCGCCAGCTGTGAATAGATCCAAGTACTGGTATATTTGAATCATTGATTCTATCTTCTATTACTTTTGATTCAGTATTACCGTATATTTGTCTGATGTCCGAAAATTATTAGAAATTAAAAATTCAGAATTAATTTGATTGAGCCATTATAAAGGCAGTTAAGAATACTCTTTTTTAAAGAATAAACAAAATTCAAAATAACAAGATTTTAAGTAAAAGGTTGTAAAATACCACAATCACACATTTTTCGAGAAATTTGAGTATGATCTACGACTTAATGTTTTCTTTCAGTTTTCTTTCTTCCAGAGATTATTTCTAGTTTTGTTAATGGAAAACTCATAAAAAAAATTCTTAAAGTACTTTCAACGTTGAATTAAATTTAGATGTAGCTCAATCTATTCCCGAGTATAGACTACTTTGGAGACGTAGTTTGAGGTTGATTAGGTTTCAGTTTGGAAACGATGATTAATTATTAAGATACGCCTTCGATGATGCCTCTTCAATTTTTCTTCAGAAATATCATGCAACAATGTTTAAACTGGAAAGTGTAGCCAATGTTCTACTAAATTAGTTGTAAGCTAATGACTAGAAATAATTACTCTGTATTTTATTATTATTGTTTCGAAAAGTAAGTCATGCTAGATCAGAACGTAAATTCTTTTGTAAGTTAATTCTTGTCTTACAAAACTAGATTTTAATGCGGGTTCAATTTTGCTTAACTATATACTGGGTTCTATCAATATTTAAAGGAGCAGATAATATTTTTTTACAGTTTTTAAAATCTACTTTTAATTAGATTATATTTATCCTGAGACTGATCTGTGAATAGAATGATTATATTGGTCTTTTAAAGAAATAATTGTGTATTGGCTGTTATAAAAAAAGGGAAACATATATATTGAGTATTTTACACAATACAATTTAGTGTGTGGGGTTTCAAAAGTAGAACATCAAATATCTCTATTTATCAAATTGAAGTTAAATGTAGATCTTATGTTATTTCAAATACCTTATACTCAACTTCTGAAAAAAAGTTTATTCATAATTCAGAAGTTTTCAAAAATATATTAACTATTTTTCTACCCAAGTTTTGTACCACCTGTTTCCTAATGAGTGATACTCTTGCACATATTACAAAATTTAAAATTTAGCATAATACCTTAACCCGCGTTTACTCGCGCGGGGTGTTCTGTACACCTCAGCAACAAGAAAATCCTCCCAGGATTCTTAAAAGAATGCGCAAAACCACTATTTTTCCTGTAGCTGCCCATTTTAGGTCATTGAAACTTCAGGCCTGATGCAATCCCTCTTTCTCAAAAGAATGGAATGTAATGACCTTCGAAAGTTTATCTGGGGGTCTGAGAACTCCCGCGAGAAGTTGAGCATATGCATACAGCCTGCTCTGAATGCTTGGAAAATGATTAAAATATTATTTTTCTGCTTTCTACTATCATTATCTCATTAATTATAAAGTACATTTATTACTGGTATATACGTTTTACTGGTTTAAGATAAAATATAAAATTATGTGTTTTAAAATGTGAAAATTTTGTATATTTAGTTTAAATTAATGTTAGTCTCATTTGTATGCAATAAATTTAATAATTTTATTTGTTTAATACAAAAAACATCTTGTACTTTATAAATATGTGTCATAATGACTTAATTTTATTTTCATAATTAAATACACGTGTTAAAAGTTTGGGGTGTTCTCTACACCCCGCGAGTAACGACGATAGCAAAAAAAGGCGCGAGTGACCGCGGGTTAAAACAATAATTTGCAATAAACTAAAAAAAGAAACGTATATATATAATAGTTTTATCTACACAATTCAATATTGTCACAGAAATTTACATGTATTAATAAGGTATGGGAGATTACTTTCATTAAAATTATTCTTATATTATTGTTCTCTCTTCAAAAATGCAAACAAAACATTTTATTACTTTAATTCCAATGTTCTCTTTCTTCTACACACATTTATTTTTTTTCATCATATAAAGTTTCCTGTAAACATGTGAAAACATTCAGAACCACCCGTTAAATTTGAGCTTCTGTTTATTTTTTAAATATTTTTTTTATTTTATCAGCAGATTTCTGGTTCTTTACTTCTGATATACTTTCAGCATAAAAAATAGAACTAATTGATGTGGTGTATTAGTTAACAATAGTCGCAAGCAGCAGTAGTTTAACTGATGATTAACAATAGTCGGAAGATCATGGAGTATTAATGTAGGAAGAAAATACAATAGTGAATGAATATAATTTTTGTCGTAAAATATTCCAATATTATGGAACGTCAATATGCTGCTAATTTTATTTATTTATATTTTATTTTGCACAGCATAGAAATTTCGCAAAAACAACTTGCAAAAACAACTTTGTTTCAAAATGTTTCTGATAAAACAAAATAAGTGTTGATTTTTTTTTTTTTTTTTTACAAGATTCAATTAGTTCTGAAACATTAAAGATTTAAAATTTAGATATAAATCACAAGACAAACAATAGATTATTAAGTACTAATATTCACAATTCCTTCGAATTATTGCAGCGATAGTATTTGAAAATATAAATTTAAATACAAGAATATATAAATATTCCTACAACTCAACATAACTTCCAAGAAATCCCCTTCTAAAAAATTACATTCTTTATGGCGTGTATATCTTAATTGGTCTTGAACTAGATTCTTCTTTCACTGAATCTGTTTTCAAACGTAACATTAAACATAACATAATTTCGGTACAGTGAAGTTTTGTGTTACCACACATAAAAAATCTACTCTCTAATATTCTAATCATAATCAATAATCTAATATATTTACTAAAAATTTAAGTTTAAAACCAATGGGAATAAAACGTCTTAAAACAAATGCAAAATGAAGTAATTTTCTAGAGTCTTTCACTTTATTATCATATGTTTTTATTTTGTATCATTACATTGGATACTTTGGGATTCAAGTGATTTTCTCTGAATTATTTATTTATTTTTAATTTTTACTTAGAGTAAAATTTTCTTTCACAAATAATGCTCTCTGTTTTGTAAGTTATATATATTTAACAGTGTTAGTTAAAGGGGAAATGTTATGATACTCTTGAATTTGTACATAGTTCAAATTGTTAAGTTTAAAATATTTCTATTGCATAAGTTCTAATTCGCAAAGGTAAAGACGGTTAATAATAAATTCATGAAATGAGATTAACTAAAATAACCAAATTTTGAAATGTATAAAAAAAATACCATTTATGCCATCAAAATGCATAACTTATGCTTTTCCACCCATTTTATTTGTTCCTAATTTGGTATTTAGTCAAATGAATGCGTTTTTTTTATTAATAATTCAGTTTTGTAAATAATTTTTAGCGGAAATTTTGAATATACTGTAGAAAAAATTCACGACATTCTAGTATTCAGAATTATTTATAATTTATGCAATTGACAATACACCAACAGCAAGTACTTATTTGGGTAGCAATTATTTCAAAATTGTTTTTAAGACAAATCACCCATTTTCAACATTTAAGTTGTGCAGATTAGCTTTAAGTTTATATGTTAATTTTAAGTAAGAGCTGAATCCAGAAAATACAAATAAAATATTACATTGAGAAAAACAGATTTTTGATAAAATAGCAAGACATAATGCATTTCAATATTAAAAAAAAAATAATCTCAGTAGGTATTTGAGAGCATTATATGAGTTTCACTTCAAGTACAAGCTACTTTGACACATTATACGTTTTTTGAATACTTAACGCGATCTACTAGATGCTATTTTTAAACAGTGTGCCTTAAATTAAATATATAGATTAACATTGAAAACATTTATTAATTAATTTAATAAATATTTTGTAAAACCCATTATTGTTTGGTCATTTTTATCACATTCTTCATCTTTTTAACTTAGTTTATGGAGTTAAAATTTAATCATCTTCTCCTTAAAGGTAATTATTATTTCGATCTTAAATTTAATTTTCTTTAAAAAAAAAAAAAAAAAAAAAGAAGAAAATGAAATTTTTAACCATTTTTTTTCTTTTTTAGTAAATCACTTCCTTTCATTCAAAATTTTTGTGGATGCTATTGAATAATTATTTAGATAAAATATTCATTCTAATTCTAATATCCTGAATATTAAACAACACTGGAGATAAAAGTCTGATAAAAGTGCAGGAATAGTTTAAAAAGCCTTAAATTTAATTATATTAAAATATTGTTATAACATTTTAGAGATCAAACAATCGAGTACCGCATAAAAAAGCAAACATTTTATTTTTTATTATTCCTATTCAGAAAAGATGCCATCGAAAAGTACGTTGAGTATAAGACAAATTGCTTAAAAAAGTCAAAGTTTTATATTAAGTCTTCCAAAGTCTTATCATGGTTTAATTTAATATGTTGAACGTTAACGTAAAATAATATAATGTATATTAAGATTAAGACTCAAGTAATTAATTTATCAAATATTAAGCGGATTGTGAGAAATTTAAGTTTTTCTCCAAGTAAAATGTTTAGTAGAAGATTAATTAGTTTCTAACAATACTTATTTCAAAATTAGAAGAAATTTTTTCCATGAATTTTACTCAAATTTTGTAAAGGATTTCCGGCATACTTTCTTGGATTTTAGAAAGAACTGGTAATGTTATATAGTTGTAATTTCGAACACTTTTTTAGAAGTTTTAAACTAGTCAAGGGATTATATATATATATATGACATGATTTGATGTCAGAAACAGACTTAGTTTTTAAAAAGGAACTTTATTTGATCAAAGTTAGACATCATCTGACGCAAAGAGCAGAGAGGATAAAAGCACGCCACCGAAAATCTTAAGTGGTTAACACTTAAAACACCGATTGCTGAGTTCATGAGGGCTCTTGAAAGTTAATGCTGACATAAAACGATAACGATCTGAAATTAGACATGTTTATTGGCTGGGCCATATGTTCGGAACAAATAAATGGGTGATTAATTTGATACTTGAAGAGGTGAGGAGAAAATATAAAAGTGAATTGCTAGATAGGGAATTTAATTTTTAATTTAATTTAATTTCGCTTACACACACATATATATATATATATATATATATATATGTGTGTGTGTGTGTGTGTGTGTGTGTGTGTGTGTGTGTGTGTGTTACCGTTAAAATTTATAATTCCGTTATTTCATAGAATAACTAGGTATTCTATGAAATTACTAAGGATAGACTGTTAAAGTAAAATAAAAGCGTGTGTGTACTTATGTACGCACGTAAAAAGTTATACTTCTTTGGCGTAACGAGAAAAAGTCTTTCTAAATTTCTTTCTTAATACAACATTAAAAGCAGACAATTAAATAATAACTAAATATGGATTTCCTAATAACATTTAACGTTGCGCTTTATGATTAATGTGCAAGGGCAATACGATTGAAAAGAGAAATATACAAGTTTAAAAAAGTCTAAATAATTACCAAAGGGTTTTAGTAAATATCAGTTTAGTTCAGTAAATTTTAAGTATTCAAAGCCATAAAACTTTTTCAAATCCAACTATAATGGTATGTCAATCATTTTATCATTAACTATTTCTTATATGTTTTGCCATTCTCACCAGTGTTTTAAAATTTATTTCCAAAACTTTATGAGTAAAATAGCAATTCTTTGATTTATTTAGAAGCTTTGAGTCTAAAGTTCATTTGAATATTTACTCTACTTTTAAGCAACACATAATTCCAGAACATTATTAGTTTAATTTCTAAGAAAATAATAATCGAAACGTTTAATATCTACTTAGCAAAGAATCCATTAACAGTTTTTTCATTTTATAAAATTGCAACTAGAAAAATAAAAATTGAAATTAATATGGTTTTAGAATAATTAAGTACTTGAAGATTCGAAATGATGATCAATCTTCCAAGACGAAAAGCACTAGGCTTATCAACGTATGATTTAACTTAATGCACTTCTTATTAAAGTAATGATTACGTAAGATTTCGAATTGTTATGTGCCTGAGGAAGCTAAGGTTGAGATGTATTCTTAGATTATTATTCCGTCATTAATAAAATGCCTTCGGCAACGTAAGTTGTATGAAAGAAATTCCTAAGAGCAGAATTGTTAAGTGAAGTAATTTTAAGTACCAATCTAAACATCAATTTTCGGTAATAGAATTTTAAAATTCAAAATAATGGAACGGCAATTCCACATCCCATTTAAGTAATTGAAGTTATACTTACCACACATTTTTTCCAAATGTATGGTGGGATACTACTAAAGTGCTGTTTGAAATGAATTTTAGAAAAAGGAAAGATAGCTGCTTTTAATTTAACACATGATTAAAAATTAGTACCAAGAAATTATTGGATCAAATTTAATGTGGTGAATCGGTTATACATATGACTATTATAAAACTGAGATATGTAATTCAGTGGTTTTAATTACTTAATATTTATGCGCCAATCATGGGAAAAAAACAAATGACATATTTTATTCCCAAACATAATTTATATGTTTTAAGGGAGGAAAATTAAAATTCAGAATGTGTTGTTACTACAATAAGAAATGATTTTTTTAAAATTATTAGAATACTTATATCGTGCTGTTACAATGACGCCGAATGCTTGAAAATTTTCAATGAGAAAATTTCTAACGTACGGAAAAAGAATTAGAAAATTCCAGGGCGTACATTCTAGTACTTTCATGGCATAATTTATATATATATATATATATATATATATATTTAGAAATCTCTAAACATAATACCAGTTTTTGCGTAAGAATACAATAATTCAACTACTTCGGAAATAAATAACTATATTTATTTTTATATAAAATTAAAACATTTGAGTATTTTTGAAACTCTTTTCTTTATTTTTTTTTAAGTGCATTCTATGCAAAATTTATTTTAAATATAGTACATACAATTCATTGCAATATAAGCTTTAAAACATTTTCTACATTTTTAATATGTATGGTAAAGCATTCACATAATTCTAATTATTAGTGTTAGGGACTATATAGTATGGATTATAGTTAGGACATAGATTAAATTAGTTATTTTCTTCCTATTATGTCTCTCATTTGAATAAAGATTTAGCATAGAAAATCTAAAACTTAGCTTGCACGGAGTTTTCGAACATTATTTCATAAGTTTTAATTAAAGTACAATTTTTAAAAATGGCTATAGACAAAAATCACATCATTAACTTTCTGTGTATGTTTGTGCTTTTTGGTATATTTAGAGGAGAATAGTTAAAAATATTCTGAAAAATAGCATAACTATTACTTTAAAGTTTGGAATAAATGAATCTTTTAATACTTTATTTTTATTTCTTTGGAAATTTTTATTAATGCGTTTGAAATCTCAGAAAATAACTCGAAATATATTTTGATGAGGATAAACTTTACAACCTAAAAATTTCTTTTCGATTTTGAATTTTTCACCAATATTACTTTACACTAGTTTATTCTTATATAAGTTCCAATATAAAGATTTTTATCTTTAAATAACTTTTCTGGATGATCACCAGAAATATCTGTATAGAAAAATTTATGGTACAGCTCACTTTGTTATTTTTATCATTATGATCAGTATCATTTTTCCAAGAACGAATCTGCATCTTTGGTTTATTCTTCTTCATGAAAAAATGCTAGAAAAGTACATGGAATACCTCCCCATTTTATAAATTTTGAAAGCAGTACTCGTAATTAACTAAAACTGAAAAATAATCTGTATCAAAAAGATTAAACTTAACGTTATGAAATCATATAAAACAGTAAAACGTATAATAATCTATTATTTGAAATACTGAGAAACAATTTGTTGAAGAGTAGGCGAACTCGCTAAAAGATTAATCTGTTAAATTAATTTAGCTATTTTTATTCTTGAAGCATAACGTTGAAAGTATATTTCTTTACAGTATACAATAATTAAATCATATTTCATCTCTGTGCTGAGTAATGTATATTTTATATTTCAAGCGTCAGTTTTCTTGCCATTATTGAAATATTAATTGAATAGTAAACCTTTTATTTTACTATATTCGGAAAATTTTCTTAATATTTTTGTCTTACATTGAATTATATAATTATATATATATATATAGGAACATATTATGTAATGCAGATAAATACATTGTGTTTTCAGCTCAGCAGAAATTAACTATTTGAAGCAAAACTCTCATCAGCAGTTCTGTATACATTGGAAAAATTTAGGGTGGTGGCAAGTACTATATCTAAGTAGCTGACTGTGTTTGAGATTGATTTTTTAATAATAAAATACTTTGTTTTTTTTCTAATTGTGATTGTTACAAATTTATGCAATTATTTTTTGCCGTAATTAAATAATTGGTGAAAAATAATATTCCCATTGGGCGTGGCATAAATGAAGGTAATAGTTTTCTATTCTAATATTAGCTTTACTTTAAATTACCGTAATATTTTATTTGAGTGTTTTTAATATATGGGTTCTTTAAGTATAAGTCTGTCGTAATATATTTGGGTTGCCACAACATGTTAAGATACAAAATTTCTATTCATCAATTTCCCTTATTGTTTAAGCGTATCGATATATGGTTTTATTATTTAAAATTATACCAACAAATTAAAAAAAGTAATGTTATAAAATATGAATTACTTAATAGAAATAAAAATATTAAGAAAAATTGTAAATATCAATTTTTTAAGATTACACAATACTCTACAAATTTGAATAATATAGAGATAAACTTTTATTTCATTTTCTTATGACCCATGTCATTGGGTAGCTTGCCACCAAATTTCAGGTATGTTAACAAATTAGTTTTTAAGATATTTGAATTTTTCAGAGCTTAGGTTTTGTTTTCGGTTTCCTTATAAAGCATTTTCCACTCTTAAATGGAATTAAATGAAAATATTTTTGAGTGCAATCAACTCTTTTAGTGTTATATAAATGAGAATTAATTTCAATTTTCATTACCCAAATCATTTATGTTTGATTATGTGTGTTTTGGGTATTTTAAATTTTAATATTTATTTAATTAAGCTTAATTTCAAGGCCAATTTTTTTATTTTAACTAATATTTTATATAACTTAGAAGCTTTTTCATTAATTTTTTATTGCTGAGAGTAAATACCATGGTCATATTCGCAGGGTGCTATGAGAAACAATATTTAAAAAAGTTGGAATACTACTGAAAATGATGTATCGAAAAACTAACACTTTTCTGATACTGCAATAAGACTTCCGAGTACAAGAATTCTAACAATAAGTATTGCAGATAAATTTGAATATTTTCATATGATGTTCCAAACTAAATTATAATAAACATATATTAGTCCTATATTATGGCATTTGAATTCTTGTTGGGTGACTTTAAAACTAGCTAAACTTCCCCAATTTAAGCATAAGAAAATTAAAACGTATGTAGAAATCTGGTGATTTTCAGCTTAAAAGTGTCATCATTGTTTTATAGTACATAAATGCTTTGTATTTCAAAACTTTTGCGAAACTATTTTGTTAAGATTAGGCTGAATAATCTCTCATCGTAACAAACACCATCAATATTATTCAAACAAATTTAAAAAAATGTTTTCAGTCATAGTTAATTGAAGTATTGTTCTGATATGGAACATATAATTTGGAAAACAACATATTAAAAAAATTGGAGCTTTACACGCCTAATTAATTTTTATTTTATGTCTTTGCAAACTTTAAAAGCGTTTTTCTCGGGCTTTTAATTTTGAGGATGTAGGTGTTTTCTAATCCCTGAGGCTTTTCTTCCGTTCAATATAGAATCTTGAAATTGTTTATAGGTGCTCCTAAACGTATGTTCTATAAAAGTTAATATGGATTTAGGTCTGAGATCTATAGTTATTTTTTAAAAAAATACTAAATTTAATTTCTTAAAAGTGTTCGTGTTTTTTCCAGTTTTATCTAGAAAAATAATTATTAAATTTCAACAAGAAAATAGATTTTTAAATCCTTTCTAAATTTGTTCACAATAATAAAGGAAACATAAATCACTTAAAATGACTAACAAATTTTAAAAATTGAGCATTTTATAAAAATTTGGATAAACTTCAAAAATTCTTAATTTTTTTAAATTTTAAAATACTGACTGATCAAACTCATTTTTTTTATTTCAGAATCAACTTAATAATGTAATATGTATATAAAACATAAATTATTTTTACTGTTAATGTCTCCAAAAACATTTTTGAAACGGGATACTGTGCTGCCTTAAAAAAAATTTCATTATTTGTTTCTAATTTTGCGTGCGTTTTCTAAGTATGTAAATTACTTTAACTAATTCCCCATACCACAAAGCCCTTACATTTAAAATTTAATTCAACGATCTGGCTCAGAAAGTATTCAAATAATCGGTATAGGGCTGTGTTAATTGAACGTATTATGTCACATATGTTTAACTTTTGATTTACTCATGTAAGTAGTGTTATTTTTAATTTTTTAAAAAAAAAAACAAAAAAAGAATATTTTTAAATATATATATATATATTGAAGATCTACAAGATTTTTCAAGCAACGCTTATGTTATAAATAATTAAGAAACAGAAAAATACAAGAACTCAAAAATAAAATTTTACAAAAAGAAAAAAAAAATATTATTAAATATAAAAATTGCTTACATTTTTAGTGAAATTGGCTAATATCTAATCTAGATTTTCTAAGTGCATTGAAAAAAACCCTCCAAAGCTAGCTATCTTAATCGGATAAAATTTCGAGAACTAGCTATACTTAGAATACTATTTAGTTCCACCAAAACTGAGTTACTGTCATTATTTAAAAAAAAATACACGTCTATGTAAAGTTAATAAATTCATAAACGTCACATTTAGTTCTGTTAGTTCTGTTTAACAATGATATGAATTTAATTCGCTTGTAATAATAACTGTGGACCAAATATAATCAAGACAGTGGCTTTTAATACAATTATATTGAAATTAAATAAATAAGCTGCTTAAATATGTATACAAATAATTATTTCATGCTAAGCAATTCAAACCTAGAACAACTGGTATTAATTTTTAGGTAAAGAAAACATATACATAAGTATTGATATTCATTTTAACTTAATATAGCTTTCTTATTTCTTATATCATAGTACACTTTAGTACACATTAGTACACTTTTTTGGTAAATAACAGAAAGAAAGAAAAATAAACTATTGATTTTCTGAGCTCTATTTTGAATTCACGATTTCTATGAAATTGTAATGTAGTAGGCATAACGGCTTATACGCTTTTTAACTTAAAACTGCATTCCATGCTGTTGTCATAGTTCATGCGATGTCTTCCATGCGATTAAATATTGATTTTTTAAGAAGCATAAGAAATTCTCAGACGACTTTTATGGCAAATAAAACAAGAGCTTTTATTTTTGTAGAGAAGATATTTTCACTTCTTTCTATTCTAATATCAACACATACTTGGTGTTTTGGAATCAATTCAAAAGCTGCAGCTTGAGTTTTTTTTTCAAATAAAACAAAAAAAAAATGCCTTTATAGATGTACTTAGTGGCGAGAATTTTTAAACAGAAAAATTACATTACTTTCTTCTAAAAAATGAAACTTTTTAGAATGTAAAAAGCTGCATAAAGAAGAAAAATTTATGGCAGCAATTATTTTTTCTAAAAAAGTTTTATTTGTTACTAGTATATACTTCTATCAGTTCGCTATCATTTTGCAGTTTTAATTCTACTTTCTTGTCAATCCATATTTATTGTTCATTAAATATATCGATTTTTTAATAATTCATAACCTTTTTCAGAAGGTCGTATGTGAAAAGAGTAAACTTCCCTAGAAAATTCCCCAAATAATTTATTTTAAATTTAATCTTAATATGTGTATGCACGCGTGTGTGCAGACTACACGTATTCAACACTATTTTCAATCAGATAACAACAACCTCCATTGAGCCTATTATAGCTTAAGACCCACTGTGTAAAGGGAGACGATGCACATTAAATATATCACGGCTCAAACGCCCTTCTGTTGGTGTGGTGTGAAAGTTAGAAGAGGGGGTTATAGCTTAGATGTCACCTTCATCACTTGCCCATGATTTAGAACTACGAGGTCTGCTTGCAAAAACCCTCCTTAAACTTTATATTGCCACTTTAATGTAACTCTTCTCTCTCTATCTATTTAGTAAAAAAGACACTTGACTAAAAAAAAAAAAAAAAAGCAGCGACAATAAACTAGAAGCAGCCACGAAGCGTTCAAAGACAATGTGTCGGAGCGCATAAAAAAGAATAATAGTCATTTAAAGGCAAAAAGTTGCAAATTTAAAAATGATTTCCTTAAGTTAATTGTTGTGTATTATGTGAATAAATGTCTCTGTCTTGTTAACACTTTAAATTATTGCACTAACGCGGTAAACCCTCTCCATACTTGGGTGTTTAGCGTGAAATTATGTATTTCCCCTGTAGAGCAGCCTACCAAGTCCTTTGACCATTTTGAATGTCACAACCTAAGCAGTCATATGGATACATCGCATTACAGAAAAATCCGATGAAAGTCAAAAAATTGAATCAATTATTTTAAATTGTCTTCTGTGAATATTTATGTGGAAATGGTCACCATACAGAAAATCCTTTAGATAGCTTCTCTATAAACCAAGCTTTTTAGCACGGTAAAATCTCAGCTAAAAGTTTTGCACGATGAACAAACACACTTTAATTCTTATAATACTTGTACCTGGTTTTGTTGAAGATTTTGATTCAAAAGCTAAGCTCGAAAAGGAAATATATTCACATAAGTAATATATTTACAGAAGAATAAATAACTATGTACTTAGGTCCAAGAATTAAGCTTTCGGAATTTTTCAATGCTGTATGACTTAACATTATTTTTAAGCTAGTAATAGTTACATTCAAGCATTAAATTTTAGATTGTATTGAAGAAATATTCTTATAGAACTTTTTTATTAAAAAAAAAAAAAAAAAAATAAGACCTGAAGTCCAGTGGCCGAGTGGTAGGTTATCGTGTTTCCCCATTTCAGGTCTGGGGTTCTATACTTGGGTGGGGAAAGGTCGAATCAGTCTTTAAACCCGTCAATGGGTCTATGAATGAGTACCGAACTTGCTTAGGGACTAAACACTGGGGGTATTGCTTCAGAATGATCTCCTGATCAGGATATCCCCCTTGCAACTCAGCTGCCAAGGCCACTTATACTGAGATGGGCACAGCAAGCCTTGGTCCTCATTGGCCACTGAGTTTAGTAGTATTTATCTTTTATGCCCTTTTAAAATTGATTGCCTCAAAACAATTTTAAATGGATCTACTGAACAAAAGTATTAATTTGTGGCCAAATTTCAAATCCCTAGGTCTAATGTTTCACAAATGGGGAATAATTTTGTCTATAAACACTTGCACTCACCCCCCCCTGAAGTAAATTTCAATTTCTATTCTTAATTGACCTCAACTCAATAAGAGTAATGTACTAGCCGAGTTTTGAGTCTGTTGGTCTTATGGTTCCAGAATTCTTGCGATGATAAAGTGAGTCAATTTTTTCAACGTTACATTCCAAAGCACACTTTTTTTTTTTATTTAGTCATACTTCTTTTTTTTTTGTTTCGTGGGTGATACTTGACAATTTAGAACCGAAAAACCTTCAATTATACAAATTGCAAATGGCTGTACACTTTAAAGGGAAGTTAAATTGTTATGAATATCACTTGATATTTTCATTAAAATACAAACAAAGAATGAGATCAAAGTAAACCTTCACGTTTTGAAAGGTTTGGAATGTCTGGATCCTGAGATAAAATTAGTATTAATTTTGAGATGATTTTCACAAATAATCTACTGATGTTAACTTAAAGAACAAATTCGAATGTCTTGTACTGGAACAAGGACAATAAATTAGAAATTAATGGTCAGTAAACTTTTAATCATAAGATAAAAAAAATGAACAAAATTTCTGAAATAATATTAAAATTTTAGTTATACTCTTATTAAAAAATTTGAAAATTCTTTTTAAAGCATTCTAAAATAAAATACTGCACGCATTTTATACACGGAAGTTTTAATATATGACAATTACGAAGTTTTTCCTAATTGTTATAATTATACAGACTATTTATGAACAGTATATTATATTAAAAAAATATGAATTTAGCTAAAAATTAGTAATAAATAAGAATGTAATTTTTACATATCGCTGAAAACAACTACCGATACATTTTAAAATGAAGTACATGCATGCCAATTCAAATTCCCCATACGTAGGAAAAATTTTAAAGATTTATTTTTCAAGTAGACATTATGCCTCATTGTCAGGAGTTATGTGTATCCTAATCTTAAGGCTTTGAATTGGAATAATATAATTGGAAATATTACCCCGCAATCAAATAGCTAATTCAGGTCACAAGAGAGATGATGACTTATTCATGGAACGACCGAATAATTAAATATCGAACTGATTGAAAGCCCTCAAAGGATAACACCCCTTACCGAGAATATCGTTTGATCTTCGGTATTCCGGAGCGACAAGTGATTTTCCCTGGACTCATCAGACTTAGAGGATTTAACATCGTTTCTCGAGTCGGATTTCTGCTTCTCTGTTCTTATCGTGGCTTGCAATAATGACTTACTAATAATGACTCGAACTGGACTTTACCAAGCTGATTATTAGATACGGTATTTCAAATAGTCACTTAAAACTACCTGTGAGTTAAAATTATGTTAAAAAGATTTTTCCCCACTGTGTAAACGAAACTTATTGGATTACATTTCAAATGTTTGTTGAACACAATTTTTAGTTTATAAAATGATGTGGACATCAGATTGGGTGACTAATATTTATGTTTGTTTGATAATCACATCGTAATTTAAAACTGTTTTCCTTTGTCGAATGTTCCTTTTATCTTCTCCTTCCAAGGTATTTTAAACCTTCAAAAAGTAAAGTTTTCATTGTTAGTCTTAGAAAATGGTAAATATTTTTTTTTTATTCCGCAAATATATAACTTATATGTTCAATGTTAAAACAATTCCGAACTGTGAAAAATAAATTTGATAAACATGTAAACAAATGACCTCGTCCACTTTGAAACTTTTTAAACGGCAAGGCTCTCTGGTTTTTAATATGTAAACACTATTTTTTTTCAATTAAATGAAAATCACAATACATTTTAGACACGGTTATTTGCATGTTATTTCTCCAAATTGTGTGATTTTTTATTTTTACTTACTTAATTTATATTTTAACCTGTCGGATTGTTTTGGACCTTCTATTTGTTTTTTAACATGTTTTGTGCCAAATAGTCACTTCTTTTGGGTTTGCTTTCGTAAGATATGTTTCTTACTTTCCATATTTGATAGACATTTTGCAAAATTTTAAAGCTGTTTATCACCTTTACAAATAGTTAATTCTGCCATAAATTAAAATGTTTGGCAATAATTAAGGCTGGGATGAAAAAAGGTTCAGAAATTGAACGCATTCTCAGAAAACGTTTGTGGAAAAAAACTAAAAAGTCATCAAAAACGATAATCAAACCTTAGAGCAACATCCCAGAAGCTATCAAACATGTGTAAAATGTAAGAAAACAGTTTGTGCCTTTTTTTATTATTTCTAAATTATCTCGTAACTATATAATTATTTTTTTTTTAAATTTAAATGCACTGGTAAAAGAAAACAATTGTGCGCTATATAATTAAATTTTTTATTCATCATCATAGATACATACAAATGTATAAGTTACATATAAAAAAATGAATATAAAAATTTTCGACATTACAAAATTCTATAAAATTTCAAAAATTACACTCAGTTCTCTTAAAACTGTTTCGTTATATTTTGTGTACTCTTTTGAATGCTGCTAATATTTCTTGTATATAAGGAATATTCTTCATGGAAGATTAATTAAACTAAAATATCTAAATTAAAATATGTCCATTTTCAACTAAAGTGAAAAGAAAAAAATATTTGAAAAAATATCTTGATATGTTTAGTTTTAAAGAATAAGTAAAATATTTCGTGATAGTCATGCAAAAATGATTTTAACTGTATTAAAACAATTTATATATATATACATATCACAAAAGATTTCTGGTTAATTTAATCTTTCAGGAATGTAATGGTAGCATTGTACAAAAATTTATTACATAATTTTCAATTCGTGCTTTTGAACATAGCTGCCATTCACAAATTTTGTGTCACACTTACACATACACACACACACACACAAACATATATACATATACATATATATATATATATATATATATATATATATATATATATATATATATATATATATATTGGTGTGTGTGTGCTCTAGTATTCAAATTTTAGAGAATTTAAATACTGCATAGGATTTCATGAATATATATCGGAGTGAAATATAAAGTAACTGCTTCGAACAATTATGCAAGATTAATACCTCATTCTTTGATAGCATAGACGTATACGTGTGTGAGGGTAGAGCTAGTCGTAGAGTAGGACATACGAGCGTGCGTGCCAAAATCCGCATTTCGTTCTCTAGCCCAACTTGCCGAATATGTTGTTGTTTTTTTTTGCAACAATTAATTAGATTAAATTTTAAACAGTAAAAATTAGTAACTAATAATGTTTAGATAGGGAAATGAGGTGGACAATTATGGGTAGGCTAGAAGCAGGCCGTCCGATATCCAGATTTCTAGAAAATTCGATTTAACGAACTGCTTCGTGTTCGACGACTGCAAACAGATTCAGAATATCGAATTCGCAGAAAGAAAGGCTGGGCAAGGACATTTAATAACTATGATGTCCAGAAAAAATCGTAATTTGCACAATAGAGGAACACAGGACAGATATACTATATCCTCTCAGCTCTCCCGCGAGCTGTATGCTGCTGCAAAAAGCCGAATTTCAAGGTTGACTGTTGCCAGAACAGTTCATGATCGAGGGCTATTTGTAAGAAGACCTGTTGTTTACGTCCCTGTTTGCTCAGTGAGAAGCAGAGTCCACTTAAAATGGTGCATGAATAATAGTAATTGGAGCATAAAAGAATGGACATTTGTTTTCTTTACTGTTGAGTCCATGTTCAGAATAAACTGCAATTCTTTTAACTTTTATGTGGATAGAACCAAGAACCCGCTACCCACCCTCGAATATAGGAGAAATCGACCATTACGGCAGTGGAGGCTTGACGGTCTAGTCCAGTGATACTCAACCTGCGACCCACCGACCCTTTTTAAGTAGCCCGGTCATGGTCCGTTGCTCTGAGAAATGTACTTATTTGAGAATATTGTACTAAGAATTTGGTGGGAAACTCTTTGTCAAGAAATCAAATATATCAACTTTGCTTTTTGCTGTCAGTGTCGTACGAGCTAGAATTTATATTCTCTTTCTATTTGGAATTGTTACGGTTAGTGATATCAGACAACAGTGGAGTAGCGACAATTTTATAGGTGGAACTAATTTTTAACTATTTTTAATATTTTTCAAGAGAAAAATTTTCGAAAAAAATAAATCGTTTCAGGTTGATTGCGAGTTTGACTACTTTTTGTGAAAAACAAACATGGATCAGTAATTGTTTGATTTATCACGAAAATGCTGTATTTAAAAAAATACCAATAAACAGGAATCATTCAATGTTGCTTTTCCTTGAAGGTCTATTTCAAGATGTTTGTTAAATTATTGGCAATCATATTAAACCGTTTATTGATGCAGAAATTGCGAAGGAGTGTTTCTGTTTCTAATTTAGTGTTAGAGACAAAAATAAAAAACAGAAAAAATAATACTTAAAAAAAAAAACGGGAGATATAATATTTCGGTCAATTTTTCATATTTTAAATTTCCGATGTTATCTTGATCATAAAGTATTTCTCTTCCCCCTTCTCATTTATCCTCATGTTGTGGCCCGCGTGAAATAAGTAGCATATGTAAGAGGCCGCGTGAAATAGCTGACATATGTATGTGGCCCAGCAGAAAAAAAAGGTTGAGTACCCCTGGTCTAGTCACATATCACTTTGCATAACTTGATACACCTGCA
>BMAV01001678.1:0-16506 GCA_019973955.1 Trichonephila inaurata madagascariensis
TATAATCCAACGTAACTTAAAAATGACGATTATTTTACTCAATGTGATATTATATTACTAAATGAGAACAAAGTTTAACTATCATTTACTGTATTTATACTCGAATCTAAGCCACCGCCATAGATTCTAAGTGGCACCTTCAACTCTACACGTTTTTGATAAAAAGTAAATAATTGTGTAAACGGCTCATCAATATCCAATAGCTAAGAAATTTTTTTTAAAATCAGTGAGAAATAAGAAGTTACTAATTAATTTATTTTACCAGTATTAAAAACCTTCAAATACGTACAGAAATCTATAATTACTCCTACAGTCAGTATTATATTTCGGAAATGATTCGTCGCTCCCATTGGCACAGCTAATTTGGGAATTGGTGCCGCCGTCGCCATTTTTCCACACGATGTCGTCTTCCGTGCCATCCAATGTATTTGTAATGCAACCTTTTTTGTTAAAAAATGTAAAAGAATTTTTGAAGACTGTTGAACATTAACAAGAAAAAGTTATACCTATTATTTGGTTCAGCCTAGTCAAATTTTTTCCGTTTCCTTTTTTTTCATGAATATAAAATTTTCTCCTTTTTTTCATACTTGCGTCATAGTGAACTCGTCTTGTTGCTATTACCGATATCTTTGATGTTTTAACTTTTTCATGCGCTGAATTTTTTGACCAAACTAATGCGCTAGAGGAAAATAACTACAAACATTTTAGTTAAACCTCACAAAGCTATTATTATTGAAAAAAAGCTGGAACATATTAATAATATTAACATTTTTTAAAAAATTGATGAAAATTTTTTTAAAAATGTGGTACATATTTTGTACCCCCGCTTAACCAGAATGATATTTTGGGGAAAAAATTTTTTACTTCCCAGGAAATTGGAATTTTCAGACAAAACACCCATTCGCGAACTTGGGGTTTTGGGCCAAGCAACAGTTTCTGTGGATCCTCCTGGCTGGTGGGCAGAACACTCCAGCTGTGTTTTTTGGGGGCACGTAGGGGGTCTTATTTTTATCTGAACAATTCTACTGGTTGTCTGACGCTTATTTCTTGAAGGTACAAATGTAGAACTTATAAAATCTCTGGATATATCTCTTCTGATTCACTTCCCCATAGATGACATGTGCATTGACTACACTAGCAATCAGGACTCATTCAGGACAGTTTTGTAACTTTGTATGTTCTATCATTTAATAATTTTTCTTATTATTTAAAAAAATGTAACTTATAACAAATCTATCTGGCACAATAAACATGTCCATTATTGCGAAAAAAATAAGTGGAATGCATTATGTATTTGTACAGAAGATGACCTTCAATAACGTGGTGTGTGTTGGGGTGTTCATTTTTTTACTTTTAAATTTTTCAACAATCCCAATGTGAGGTACTGATTAATGTAATATTGATTTATTAACTTACATAATATATGTACTTACCTGATTTTTTATTAAATATCAAAAAAACCCTTTTAATTTACTTTTAAAATCCCAAAAACACAGTCCTTCAAAAATACCACTCAGTAGACTCACAGCTGATCAAAGAATGAACTACCGCATAAACCCATTGCATACAATTAGCTTCTGACATCTGTTGGCAACTTGAGTAACTACTAGGAGTTTACTTCTGCGGTGGTTCAGAGAATGTACCATCTAGCATCAATTTCTGAGGCATTCAAACAAGTAGCACGTTTTATGCACCCACACACAATAAACGAATAAGCATTAAGGGTACAACATATGTACCCCCAAGCATGAAAGAGTGATTAAAAGAAAGTGTATTTAAATTTTTTTTCTAAATACGAGCAGACAACGATGTTTAGGATAGAAATACTGAACTGCGGAATGAGATAAGTCATCCAAGTAAGTGGCCAGAATGGACGGCTACATTTTTCCTTTTGAAAGGGGTGGAAACTCAATTACCTCCATCCAACAAATGTTTTTCCTAAGATTCTAAGTCGCACCCAATTTTCAGTAGCATTAACACTGGAGAAATAGTGCGGCTCAGGTTCGAGTAAATACGGTAATTCAGAACTTTGAATATGAACAAATTTAACATGTACACAAAAACGCAAAAAATTATTACATTATGTTATTTCTATAAAGTTATAGTTAAAGTTTAAAAAAATTAATAATATTTTTTGAGAGAACCATTATTTTTAAAAAAGGGAAATTTTTTTCCCCTTGTACCAAACGCTTACTGGATAGTGCAATTTTAAATTCTATCTAGTTAAGTTAAATAAAACCAAATTTGTTTATACAGGCTTTTGATACATTCTAAGCAGAAGACATTCATTTGCCTACATACATAACACTTAATTCATCAACTGTCATCTGAAAATGACATTTTCTGAAAAAGAAATCTTAGTAGTAAGATAAAGGTTAAGACTATTCTGGACCATTAATTTTAATATATATATATATATATATATATATATATATTTTGCAGGATATCCCATTTAAAAAGGTTAGATCATATCCCTGCCCAGGGGTGGAAATTTTAAATAAAACATATTCACATAAACGCCATCAGCGTCCTTTTAAAACCCAACATAAACCCTTTTTTCAGGGGAGGCCCTCAAACACCTGTCAAAAACGTCGTTTTTCGCCCCAGCGGGCGCCCGCGCCAAGGAGAATTTAAAAATGCCTAATAGTTCTTTTTCTAATTGCCCCTTAAAGTAATTAATTTTTCCTATTCTTTTGAAATTTTCCCCCATGTAAATCCCCTTTTCAAATAAATTATTTTTTTTCCAACCAGTTTTTTTTTTAAACTATTTTTTATTTTATTTCAAAATTAACTAATACACCCTAAAAACCCCTAGACACCACAATAATAAAAACCCGCTATCTGAAGCATCCGAACTTTTGGAAGATTTCGGTTGGATTCCCACAGTAAACAATTGTATCAGGTACTGCGTTTTTGTTGTTCTTCATTAAAAAAAAAATCAAAGGGAATAAAAAATTCATAACCACCGTCATTTGTTTTAAAAAAATAAAATTTGTAGCCGATTTCTAGTAATTTATTTTTAAGTATCTGTGTTTTTGAAATACTTTTTTCCCTTTTTGTGAATAGAAATCGCATCATAAAATTTTTTCTACAGTATATCTTTTAAAATATTTGGAAAATCGTTTAAATATTTAAGTTTTTTTTTAACTTTGTAATTCTTTTAAAAAACAATTGTTTTTTTATTTTATATTTTTGTACAATATAAAACAAAAACTTTTCCCGTTATGTTGCGTCACTGGTTATTGTTTAGTTTCTAAACCCTCATTCTCAGAATAAATATTTCCAATTTTCGATTAGTCTCTTTTAATTTTCCCACACTGTTGTGTAAAAAAAAAAATTAAATTTCCTGTTTTTTTGAGAAGAAATTTCACTAAATTTTTTTCTTTTCTTTTAAAACATTGTTCATTTTATAATTTATTGTGAACACCCCTAAATGATCAAATTTTTTAATGGTTATTTTTATCATTCAATATATAAATATTTTGAGTTCTTTTTTGACAAATTATTATGCTTTCTTTGAAAGTTGCTTTTTAAAGAATTTGATGTGTGACCCTGAATGATTTTTTTTTTATCGGTGTAATAAAAATATATGAGTTTTTTTTAATGACTAACTTCTAATTGTTTTCGTTTTCAAAAAAAAACTTTGAATGTTTAAAAATGTTTTTTATTTTATAAAAAAAATTTTAAATCTCTTTTTTTAAAACAAGATTTACTTTGTTTAATTTTTTTTTTACTTTCAAATTCTTTTTGCATTTATTATAAAAAAGGGGAACAACTGATTTTTAAATTTTTTTTATAGAATTTTTTTGGGGTTGAAAAAAAAAATTAAGTAATTATTTAAATTATTACCGTTTTAGCTTACTGTTGTTTTAAACATTATTGGTCTAAATATTTTTGGTAAAAAGTTTTGAGTTTTTCATTGCATTTTAATGTTTTTTTTGGGCTTTAAATTTTTCTTAAGAATTTTGTTAATTGAAAGGAGATTTTATACTATAGTGATACCATTGTTTTGTTAACGTGACAGTTTAGTTAATTCTTTTGTTACTAAATAAAATTAAATTTAAATTTAAAAGGGCCCTATCTCGGAAAAAGGTCGACGTGAAGTTTTATTCGTCTTAGCCACAGAACTAAATTCAAAATTGATAAATCTTGCCCATCGCTCTCCCCTAAAAGGAAAAATTAAAAATTAAAAATAACAAAATTAAAACAAACCAAAACACAACATAGAAAAAGGGAAAAAATTCCCCAAAGAAGGAAAAAAAATTACGCATAAAAAGAACGGGAAAAAAATTCGCGAAGAACGGAAGAAAAATTACGCATAGAAGCCGGTGCGAAAGAATACGCATACGGAACGAAAAAGAAAGAATACACATCAAAAAAAATTGAGTTTATGAAAAAAAAACGCAAAGACTTTAATTTCAAAAGCTGAGGACCCGGCAATAAAATTAGGTGTGATACACCCAAAAGGTAATACTAAATTTCCCCTAAAGAAGTGTCAAAATTTATACATCGTTTCATTTGTAAATAGACATCATTTTTTTTATTTTAAAATTATTCGAACGTCAAGCGCAGATACTGGATATAAATCAAGTTTTTTGGGGTTTTCCCATCTGTTGGCAAACCGGCTAAAATATTCACTAGCGAGGGGCCTGATGACAAAACTCCTCTTGGAACATGTTAAGATTTACTACTGAAACTTTTTGGGTCCCAAAAAAATTTCGAAAACTATTTTTTTCCCATCAAAAACTTGAAAGAACATGGATTGATTTCTACCATGAATTAAATACTTATTTCAACGGGGATAGAGGTTTAAGATAGATATTTTGAAAAATCTGATCTAGTCATAACGAATCAACTTAAACGGAAAACACCCAATTTGAATATTCGATAATGCCAAATATGAACTCTCCTGTTCAATTAAAAAAACCCCGAAAATTCGAAGACTTTAAAAAAAGACACTGAGGAAAAAGGGCAATCTTTTTGTGAAAAACTAAAATTAAACCCGTTAAAAAACTCGTAGATTGAAGCACCGAAAAATTGAATACTATAACAGAACAGTGAAGTTTCCAGCTAACAAAAAAAATATGAAGCTCTGTAAAAGTGAAAATTTCCCAAAGATTCAAGAAATGCACAAAAGGGGTTTCAACAAAAATTACAAAAAACCCCCAAACACAATGTTTGTGTCGACAAACTTTCAAAGTCAAAATTAAAAAGAACCCCAGGGGAAACCACACTCATCGTTAAGGAAGATTTCTACTACAGAAATATTTTGGGGAAAAGAAAAAAAAAATCATAAAAAAAAGACGTGGTGTCCCTAAGTTTCTGGGAAAAAACACAAGCAGAAGAATAATGGAAAAATTATCGAACAAAATACTTTCACAGGTCTGGCAAAACAGGTGACAACTATCGGGTTTCCCTTTTAACATAAATTTGAAATTGACAATGAAAAATACTCATTGACGGATATTGACCTGCCGATAAATAAAATTGGCAGTTATTGGGTCAAACCTTTTTTTGGGAAAAAGCAGATCAGTTTTACGAAAGAAGGAGTTAAAAACAAAAAATTAAAACTTTTGCAAATTATCAAAAATCTGCTGAAAATCTTAAGAACTAAACCCGCGTCTGTTGTTTCCCAATTAAGAAGGAACTCGAAGTTAATAAAAATTCAAGCCAGAAAAAATAGCATCTACCGACGTCACAATGAAATTACGAAAGACGAAGAACCCGTCTGTCAACCACTTCGTCGACTAGCGTTACCCAAAGCAAATAAATGAACAAATAAGAAATGGCTCAAAAAAAGGTATACGTCCGGGTTCATCGGAATATCAAGTCCGATCTAATGGTAAAAAAAAAATGGATCGTCGAGAATTATTTATTTTAGAAAAATTGAACCAGAAGCTAGTGAAAAAAAAACCCTTACCTCTCATCGAAGATTTTTGGACATTTTCAAGAAGCAAAGGTATATTCTAAAAAGATTTTCGTAATGGCTTTTCCACGTTGATGTTTACGAAAATTGCGAAAAAATCCCCATCGTCCCAGACGGGAATTTGAATTCAACAAAGTTCCTTTTGGGCTGAGCACAAGTCCAGGGGTTTTTTAACCATTTTTAAAAATTTAGAGATCTTACACGGAAAGGAATTGAAAAGTTATTTAGATGATTTAATTCCAGCGAAAAAAGAAAAAAAGGGAAATCTAGAAAAAAATTAAAATTGTTTTCGAAGTCGCTAAAAAAAACGGTTTTTGAATTTAAATTCAAAAATCCAATTTTAAAAAAAACAATTGAATTTCTAGATCACGTTGTGGAAAATGGAACTTTAAAAAACTATTGCGAAGACAAGCTGTCCGAAAAATTCCCCCAACCAACAACAATAAAACAAATTCAGAGTTTTCGGCAACCGGGTTTTTTCCGCAAATATATCAAGGATTATTCAACCATAGCTAAACCCAAAATGATTTAACAAGAAAAAAATCCCTTTGTTTTGGGACTCTACAAAAACAGCATTTTAGAAGTTAAAAAAATATTTGTCCCAAAGGGCCCCTCTTGATATCTACAAACATGGAAGAAGCAGAACTGCATACTGACGCTTGTAAACAAAGGGTACGGCGCAATTTTATTTACAAGAACCGAAAATGGAAAAATTCATGGTTTCTACATGTCGAAAAAAAACAAATACACAGAAGAAAAGATGCCGAACTAAGGTATTCGCAAAATTTTAACGCATTAAAGAAATTTCGGTTTTTCTTTTTTGGACAAAATTTTAAAATTTAACTGACTGTTCAGCATTTCAGAAAACCATGATAAAAAGATCTAATTACTGTATAACCAGATGGGCCCCCTTGAAGAATTTGATTACGAAGTAGAGCATAGAGCTGGAATGAATGAAACATGTTGATGTCTAAGTCGCATCCAGTAATGATATAATCTGTAACGATACATTAACTTCAAAGCTGAAAAAAAACAAAAGAAGAAACGATTTTCAGAATTAATGCTTCTAAAAAGCAAAAATCAGAAGAATTTTTGAACGGAATGGTATACTCTCAAAAACAAATGGTCGAAATTAATCGTAACCCTAAAACTGGAAGCAGAACTAATTAAATTGATTCACAAAAAAAGGTCATTTCTCAGTAGCGAAAACGAAAAATTTAAAAAAAAATTTTTTTTTTTTCCCAAAATTAACCAAGTCGTTAAAAAGTATGGGTTTAAATTTTTCCCATGTACTTTTAATAAAAAAAAGGCAAAAAAAAAGGGTTTTTTTAATCCCATTTCCAAATAAACATCCCCCTAAGTACGTCCATTTGACTTCATTGGCCCTTTTTCCCTTTCCCCAAAAAAAGTTTTAACACGTTTTGACCAAGACGCTTTACCAAATTTTTTTGCTATATCCTTTAAAACTGTGTCTGCTGAAAATGCCTTGAAAAAGTTAAAACACAACGAAAAACCCTTTTGGAACCCTGAAGAATTATCACTGACAGAGGTTCAGGGTTTACTTTAAATTATTCAACGACTACTGTACTTTTGTGAAGAAAATATTCAATATCTACAAAAGCAACAGACATTCCCAAAAAACGGACAAGTTGAACGACTACACCGAACTTTTATTCCCGTCCTTCCCAAGCTATCGTTGGACTCAACGAAATTCAAAAACGTCGACAGATTTCAAAAATATAAACAGCACTATAGTCGAAGCACAAAATGGACCCCCTTTGACTTTTTAAAAGGGAAAAATGCAACAAAAAGGGAAAACATTCGAATCAGAGAGCTACTGCTAGAAGAAATGGCGGAAGAACTACAAGAACAACTAATTTCAAAGGGAAAGACCCAAAAAAAAACTCGAAACAATACAGTCTGAGAAACAAAAACATACAACAAAAAAAAGAAAATGCTCCCAAAGTACGAAAGAAGGCGATCAGTAGCCATCCAAAAGGGCTCAATTTGGAACTGGGCTAACACTAAGACCAAAGTTCTTGGTCCAAAAAAAAATAAAAGGGAAATTTTAGAGATAGAAAATGAAGTGGAAAAGGTTGGTCATCACGAAGGACCGAACTCCCCCACCATTCACTGATTTAATAAATATTTTTTTAAAAATTTAAAATTTTTAATATATATTATATTTAATCTTTTTTCATATTATATCCTTTTTAAAATTTAAATTTCTATTATGGGTAAAACTCGATTCCCAAAAATTATCTTATATTCGTTTGAACAATTATTATATTTTTCAATTTTTTATTTCTTTTTTTTCCTTTCGACCTATTTGAAGAACTTTTTTTTTTGATTTGGTATTTAGTTAATTGCAGGGGGCAAAAGAATATTTGGGTATTTTTATGTTTTTTTTTTAGATCCCGGGAATTGTAAATATCGGGTATGCATCTTTTTATCTGTATATTTTTATTATTAAAAAGAAAATATTTTTTTGGTTTTTATAAACATTCATAATTTAAAAATTTTGGTTTTAGCGAAACCCAAATTTAGCCCTTTTTTAATAAATAAGTTAGCTCTCAAACTGTAAAAGCTGAGAGACCAACCTTTAAGGGGGGTGATTTTTGGGATATCCCTTTTTTAAAAAGGGTTAGATCATATCCCCCGATCATATTATCGGCGAATTCGCCAAAACTTTCATACTTTTTTTAAAAAACTGTATCAGGTACTGTGTTTTATTGTTCTTCATTAAAAAAAAAAAATCTAAAGGGAAAAAAAAAAATTCATAAGCCACCGTCTTTTTTTTTTTTTGTTTATAAAAAAATCATGTGTTTTTTGAAATACTATTTTTCCTATTTGTGAATAGAAATCGCATCATTAAAAAATTTTTTACAGTATATCTTTTAAAATATTTGGGAAAAGGAACCTTTTATTTAAGTTATTTTAACTTTTGTAATTCATTTAAAACAATTGATTTATTTATTTTTTAAGTTGTACAAATTGAAAAATAAGCATTTCCGTTATGTTGCGTCACGGGTTGACTGGTGCCTCTTAGCTCTTCATGAATCCGTCATTCTCAGAAAAAATATTTCGCAATTTTCGATTTTTCTTTTTACATTTTTCCACACTGGGTTTTAAATTAATCTTTTCCCTGTATTTTGAAAAAAATTTCCTGAATAATTTTTTTTTTTCATTCAAACATTGTTCATTTTATAATTTATTGAGGGTCCAAATGATCAAATTTTTTTAAGGGTGTATTTTATCATTCAATATATGTATTTTGAGTTCATTTTGACAGAATTATTATGCTTTCTATTAAAACTTGCTTATTATTAAATTTGATAGAGCAGATCTGAATGATTTTATTTTATTGGTGTAAAAAAAAAAATATATGAGTTTTTTTTAATTGACAATTTCTAATTATTTCGTTTTCAAATTAAGAACAAATTTTTAAATTGTTTTTATTTTTTTAATAAATTTAATTCGTTTTTATGGTTATAGTGAACCCAATTTAGCCTTCTTTAGTAAATAATTTAGCCCCAACACTTAAGAGCTGGAGAAACCAGCTCTTCAGGGAAGGGTGATTTTGTGGGATATCCCATTTGAAAGGTTAGATCTACCCCTGTCCGGGTCGGCAATTTAATCAAACTATTACATAAACCCCATCCGCCCCCTTTAAAAACGCCAAACCCACCTTTGGGGAGGCCCCTCTAACATCGGGAAATTATTTCCCCCCAGCGCCGTACCCCCCGGCCGGCGAAAGTTTTAAATAGCACCATAATATTCTATTTAATCTCAATTCCCTTTTCCTTAAATAATGTGTCAAACTTTCCTATTTTTTTGAAATATTCCCCATGTAAACCCCCCCCTATAATTCAAAATTTATTTAGTTTTCAACCAGTTTCTTTTTAAACTATGTTGTTTTTTTTTCAAAATTAACTAATACACCTAAAACCCTAGACACCACGTCAATAAAACCCCATCTGAAGAATCCAACCCTTTGAAGATTTCGGTTATTCCCCCCCACATATATATATATATATATATTTTTTTGGGTGGTCCAAAATCTTACCTTGTTTTAATATTTTTGTGCTCCAACTATTATAATTAGACATATGTTTTTTTCGATATGTTGTAAGTATGAATTTTTATAAGAACATTTATTTCAGTAAATGTCAACGTTTGCCTTCTTGTTAGCTCGAAGAATGTCTTAGTGGTATTGCAATACCCACCAAATGTTTTCAATAGCTACTTTACTCACACTTGGCCTGCCACTTCCAGGAAGATCCTTAATACTCCTTTTCTTTCATTTCATTTCCTCGCCTTTTATTTTGCACCAAGAGGTTTGCTTTGATAAGAACGTCGAAACTTAAACCGAACATTAATGGGCCATTTCGTTCCGTGAAATTCAAACACACTTTGGGAGCGACGCCATTTCGGTAAAAAAATTATATCTATCTTATAACTGTTTCCCTCTTTTGAAGGAGCATTTACGCTATATACAGCACAAATATAAATCTACGAAAATTGAACTATCCAATAGTACAAAGTTACATTGTTATATAAAATGGTTATTTAGTAATAATTTTTATAATCCGGGCAAACTATTTTCAACCATACTAAATAGGGGCATTTCGACTTTTTGTCATTTTTCAGACTCTCTTTTCTCCTTTGGGTTTCTTAATGTATTTGTTCATCTAACAACATAATCGTTGAGATCCAAAGCAACAAAAGCCTAAAAAATTAAAAAAATCTCAATAGATTTTTCATTTGTTCCCAAAACGGGAGTTCTTGGGGAAAGAGCGGCCGATTGGTTGCAAAAGGGTGAACCAAGCGCAAAATTAACATTACCGTTAATTTTCCTAAATCATTTTACAAGATTATGAAAGAAAAAATGGTGAAGTCTTGGAATCAAAAATATCTTATTTCAAATAAAGGGAGCTTAACAAAGTAATTTTTTCCAACCATTAATGAGAGACTGACCTGCCATCATTTTTATACTAAATACAAAATAACCCTATTTCTAACTGGTCATGGCAACTTTAAAAGCTACTTGAACAAATTTGATTTAGCTCCGTAATCTCCTTGTGATTGTGATTTTGGTGTCGAGGAAAATGTGGAACATGTGCTCCTTCTGTGTTCCAAGTTTGAAAGAGAACGAAACATCCTAAGACTGGCTTTCAAGAGACTTAATAAAAATTGGCCTCTGTCTTCACCGACTTTTTTCCCACCAAGTGTTTTTGAAAAGTTCTGAAAATTTATGTAAATATTTGTAATCTTTCATGACTTAAATTTTTTTTCCCTTTCCTTTGTAATATGTGTTTATACTTACTTTTATAAGTGCCGTGTGATACTTTGTGGTGCACGAGGATTTTATAATAGTTTTCAATAAAAAAAAATACCCTACATATAAATAGATTTTTTAATTTATGATTTGCTTTATGATTTTGAATACAAATATAATTTATTTTTATTATAAAATTTAACTCCCTCCCGTTTGAATTTTTTTTAAAGCTAGTGAATAACAAAAATAATAATTATAACGAATATATAAAATAAAAATGAAGTAATGAATAAAATCTAAAACAAAAATTGATCACAACGGAGTGAATCATCTTCTGGCTTTTCGGGGCAGAAATTGGGTATCATATAAACAGATGTGGATGCAAATTTAAACATTTGCAAGATTTTTAAACTCTCGGTAAATTTAAAATGTTAAATTTTTAAATTTTGTTCTATCTTCGAGAACAAAATACAAAAAAAAAAATTCTACTCTCCCACTTTAAAGTTTCTTAACCAAAACATTAACCCTTTTATAAACTTTTTTTTGGTATTCTCCATATTTACTTATTTTTGTAAATTTTTCTCTTTTTATTGAATACTTTTTTCTTTTAGTATTGTCCTTATTGAAAAAATTCCCTTTTTTAATTTTCCTTTTTTCAAAAATTAAATTCTCTCGCTTAAATTTAACTTAAATAAAAATTTCAAGACTTCTATTAAATGTAAACTTGTTTCAGTTTCAGAAGAGAGGGTTTATTTTCATGAAGCGCTGTAAGTCTTCTACAGGTTGATTCAAAATAAGTGTGACCAATTTTAAAAGCATAGAACTATTTATAATAAATTTTAATCACTTCACTGCTAGATATATTTTAAAAATGAAACGTTTAAATTACTAATTTATCTATTTTTATTAGTGACTGTAAATTATGGCTCAGAAATTAGATCTTCAAGCCCGAAAATAAATTTTAAAGCTTTTGAAGAACGTGGTTGCTCAAATTCTGTTATAAATAAATCCTTCAAAAATCAGAAATGAATATTTTTCTAATGGATTACCATCTAAACATCGAAAAGAAAGAAAATTTTGCTGACAATCAAAAGTTCCAGAAAAAAAATATGGACGAAAGGAAGTCCTTGGTGAAAAGAAAAAAAGAAACTGAAGAGACATATCGCTGTAGAAGATCCTCTGCCACAAAAACTTTAGCAAAGAAGCTACAGGTATCGCAATCGACAATTTGTCGTTAAGCAAAGAAAACTGACTATAAAAAAGTGAATAAACCAGTCAGTCATCAAATGTCTGCAAAGACCGTAGAAAACGAAGAAAAAGCTCTTGGCCTCTGTATTTACTGTTATGCAAAGGTAGGTACAAAACATGGCTAACTTCGGATGAAGCATTGTTTCAATTATCATTCACAATTGGCAAAACAAGGGTACAATATATTTCACGCGAAAAGCTTCGCAAAAACACAGCTTTTTGAAAAAAAAAACGGGTAATGTGCAATAGTATGGATGGGAATGTCCTTTTAAGACTTAATAAAACCTTTTTTTTTTTAGAATAAAGGCTTATATTATTAAATACCCGAGAAAACGTTTTGTACCCGATCAAAGAAAGTAAACGTCTTTACCCTCAAAAAAACTTTGTTTTCCACAAAATTTCTACACCAAGTCATACTGCAAAATCAACAGTAACATAATTGAAAGATTAAAAAAAAAATTTTCTTCCTCTGAGAAATAGCTCCCAAACCCCCCCTGACTGTTTCCCTTCAATTATTTTTTGAAGAGATGCTTAAAAACAATAAAATAGATTAAATAGAACATTCAAAGGCTTCAAAAGGTACCCAAAAGAGGAAGTTGGAAAAATTCTCCCAAAATGGTCAAAAAAGCTCTTTCGGCTTGGCCTAAATGTCTACGTAAAGTGTACTATGATAAAGGAAACCACATGGAAAATTTCATGTAAATAACTTAATTCAATAAAAATGTATGATGCTCTGAAAGTGGTCATATTTTTTTTTGAATCAACAGGTATACATTTTCAGATCTCATATTATAGACTTCTCATAAAAAATTTTAAAAAAACTTTTTTTCCAGTAAATAAAGCCAGCTCATGTTATACAGAGTTATTGTACATTCACAAATATTTAATACTATCTAGTATACTATAATCGTTCAGAATTTGTTCTCTTTACGTTTAAAATATCAGAATTCTTCCTTCAGTTCTTAAATACTTAACGGAAATAGAAAGGTTAATCCATTTATTCCATTAATTTTTTTAAAGCGTATCATATGTGACTAAATAAAATTAAGCAGAAACTTTCACTCATAAATTATTTTGCTTTTTTTTAAAAACATATCCCCTATCAACAAAAGTTAAAACAGAATTTATTTTAAATTGTTTTTTTTTAATTAATAATATATTTAGGTACCACAGCTGTATTTAAAGTACAATATTAAAACAAACACACACACAACACTAGAATGTCTGACTGAATAAGAATTCAAACAGAAATTCGAATAGATAAAGTTTTATAAGACTCCTGACGTCAATTTTATATTACAGACTTCCTTTTTGGAATCCATCTTATCTTTCCTTTTATTGTCGTAGGATTTTATGGAGCGCTTGAAACAAAAACTATCTTTTTGTTTTAAAAAAAAATTTAAAAAAATAAATTTTAAAAACCAAATTTTTTTAATAAAGATTTAGACACATTTTTTTACAGTAAATTCGCTATATGGATGAATAATTAATAATTTTGCGGTTCTTAGCATGCATCAAGAATGTTACGAAAAGATTCAAATTGTTTTTTAATCTATGTACTGTATATGAAGTACAAATTAGATAACTACAAATGTACAATAAATTATAGAAAAGATAATTTTCAAAAAACTTTCCAGTCCTTCAAATAAAATGTTTGAAATGTATTTTAATTTGTGGAATATTATATGAAATAGAATGAACGTATCGTAATTTGTAACACATTTTACAGATTTTACGTTTTTGAAAGTAATTAATTAGCCATGCTTATCAATTATTTTAATTCTATTTAAAATACATGCTGTCATAATCCTTTGTTATAATACATTTAAAAAATAGAAAATGAGCGATAATGAGTAAGCTTGAGAAACACACATAAGAATCTGAATCGATTATTAAACATTCATTCACTGCGAGGGCTGCTTTTACACATGAACATTTTATGTTCATATAAAATCAACTCTTGTGGTTTATAAAATCGTTTTTAGTATAATTAAGGAAAAAAATTATGATGTATTGTTTTTCACTTTTTATTTTTTTTTTATGAACCCGGAAATTTTAAATTTTTTATGCTTATTTGGAAAGTTTAATTATCCAATTCTTGAAAAAAATTCAAGAATTATTTTTCACTTTACGAGAGAAAAAAAAAAAACTCTCAAAAATTTTGATGCTCCTTGGAAGGGTGTTCAAGGACTCTGAATATTTCTCCCTGTTTCTGTTGATTTTTTTTAAAGTTTGTTATTAAATTTTGTAGTTAAGAACGGCAAAGATTTAAATTATATGCAGTGCTGATTTGAATTTGAATTTAAATCCTTTCCATCTTTTTTCTTTTCTTGAAAATTTCATATAATCTATTCTGATAACATTTTGATATCTGTAATTTTTAAAAATTAGAAAAAAAAAATTCCGTTATATGATTTAGGAATAAAAGAGGAAGGAAAAAGTAGCACCTTACATACTACACCACATAACATTAATCTTAATGATGTTATTGCCTTTAGAAAATAACAGAACTTATATTTTTGAAGTAATTTTCGCTCCTTATATTTGTTCATCATTCTTCCTTAATTTATTTGATGTTCAACCCATTCTTTGAGGAAACAAGTTCCCCTTATTCTGTTAGGAATTCTCCCCGTTTTATTTTTTAACTTCGTTAAAAAAAATACACTTTGGGAAATTAAAATTGACTCAATTTGAACCGGGGTTTAAAAAAGTGTCAGAAGTTACAGGCAGATAACAAAGATGACACCTAAATTATTATTTTTTAATTGAAACATCCCGCAAGTTTAAAATTAATATTCGGGAAATTAGACTTAAATTTAATGCTTTAAAAAAAAGAATTTAATTATCGAAATGCAGAAATTTACTGTTTATAAATGTATTGGTCCCAGATTCAAATAAAGTAAAAATTTATAAAAAATTACTGTAAAATTGAAAGTTTTCCCTTTTTTTTATTTTATTTAATTTTAATTTTAAAAAAAAAAAAACACCCGCCTATACGGTATAGTGGAGTGACGCGACTGATATCCGTAGGGCCTGGGTTTGAACCCGGAAGGAGGATGTTTGTTGTATAGTGCCTTTGGGCATGGGGTTACTCTAAATAGCCATCGGCTGCGTCTTCTTGTGAGGTTGGGGGAAGGGAAAAAAAAAGGGGGGACCCCTGATACCCTCCAGGGGTGTTCTCCCCCTAATGGAGGAAACGAGCTAAATCGTTTGTCATCTGTATGATGTTCAAAACAGGATAATGACAGGCGTACTACTCTCCCCTTTCGATGGATTTCGTGGTTCTTGATCTGATTTACTGTCGATCAGGCGGTATAAGTAACAACACAAAAAAAACTTCAGTTGTTATTTAAAAAATAGTGAGACTCAATTTAGAGCAGCCTTTCTGACTAAGGGCGGCCCCAGGAAAAGGGGTGATAACCCTAGGGGGGTGTCCGGACACATCGGAAATAAAAGATTTTTTTAAAAATTATTAATTTACTGAAAGGAAGTAAAACAATATACATTCTGACGTAATAAAAAAAAAATAAGTAAATTTTAAAACTGTCCAATTTAAAATTAGAAAGGAAAAAAAGGGAACATATAATACTTATCCTATTACTTAAAAATATATATATATATAAGTTTCTTAAAATTTTTTCTTAAAAGGTAAATATGCAAAAAATTTAATACCTATATTGATAATTTGTACGGGTTATAATTAAGTCTTTTGTACTTTTCTTCAAAGTACATTATTTCCCATTCAATAAATTTTTTTTGTATGGGGGGGGGCTCGATGAAAAAAAATGATTGAAAACTGGATCGCATATTTGAAAGTTTCAAACCGTTTTGAGGTAAATAAAATTATCAAACTACTTTACAGAAAATAAGAATATGACAATTAGAGATTTTCTCTTAATAAAATATACGTTGTTTTATGTATATGTGTCGGGAAAATGATGAAATTAGGAATTTCATCAAATCCCTAAGGAGTGGTCAATCGACGAGATGTCAAAAAAAACGTTTCAAAAGGGCATTTCCCCGATAAAAAATAAGGGGTTTGAACAAATCCCTG
>BMAV01001679.1:0-19795 GCA_019973955.1 Trichonephila inaurata madagascariensis
CGTGGCTGGCCTTGTCACGAGTTCGAGCCCAGTACCACTAAAGACCCGCCGTGTATCATTATATTCTGCCTAAGCTAATGAGTTACATACGAAGGTGTCTAAGGAGATAAAAGAGCTCTGACGGATGCATAAATTCCCAATCTAGGTAATTTAAATGTTCACAACATTCGGACGAACGATAGGTGGGACGAATTGTGTGCTAACACGCCGAAATCTTAAAGACCGAGGGGATGACGGAAACGTGATCATCGTTCGAAGTAAGGTGGGCCACATAGCCACACTTCTTACTTCACCAAAAATATCGCCAAGCTTGGCGATAAATGATAGAATGTTGTAACGCATACTGGTTTATGAGCATATAATAGAAAAATATAAAAGGCAAAATATCTTTCTATAATTGGCTGGATATATTTTTGAAAACAGTTGCTATGTTAGAGGAAAATTGATTAATGCAATGCATTTATTGAGATCATATTGGTTGTAGATTGGAAACTATAAACTTTAGAGGGTTTTCGTTGCTCAGAGGGTTCACGTTTCTTCACGTCACAGGGATATGGATCTGCAATAGATCCTCCATCCCCTATCTGATAAGTATTTTGGCGCTGACAAGTGGAAAACCTGAGTGGGAAAAACAAAGTTCACTGAGTAAGTTTGAGTGATCAGATTGTCTGGTAGGGTAATGCAGGCGAATGACGTCACAGTCTGGGGTAGTAGTCTTCTGATTTCGGTGGGAAAAAAGTCCTGAGAATTTTGACAGCCAACTGGGAGCTGTAGTGTAAACACTGTCATTGGTTGATAGCAATAAGTGAGAAAGCTCTCTAATGGCTGCCCTGAAGTTGGGGAAATCGAAATAAGAGATTGCTTGCCTGGTGGGTGCAGCGATGAGAAAAATTTTAAAAGTTAAGAATTACAAAAATTAAAGATAAAAATATGGAGTAAAAAAAAAAATTAGAATGAATAGTTTGCATTTTCACCACCGGTGATTGCGAATCAATAATATTAAGGGGAATTATAAGAATCCAGGAGTATTCTCCTGGGTCTCTTAGTTTTGTCATTTAAGTGGTAATTTTGAATGTCTATTAAATGTAGATTATTGGTATTGGGGAGATTATTAAAAAATTTAATTGCACAAGTGTTTGAATAAAGTTTTTAAAAGGCTTAATATCAAGGGCTTTATAGATGTAGGAGTTTCTGTGGTGTATCTACCAGTTCTAGTTATATTTCTAAGAAATGAATTTTGCGAGACTTCAAGAATTTTAATATTAGTATTTGCTGCGTAACACCACACAGAGCAAGCATAACTTAAAATGGGACGCAAAACAGCAGTGTAGAGAAGTACCTTGTTATTGAGAGTCATATCAGAATTCCGGTTAATTAGTGGGTAAATTATAATCTAAGCGCGATCCGGAATTTATTTCTTGCATATAGAATGTGGTGTTTATGCTTAGAGGGGTACCGACATTTTCTTTTTATATTTGTGTTTAAAAAAAGCGTTTGAATTAAAAAAGTGGTCCTATAATTTATTTCTATTACCTGTGTCATTTCTGATAAAAACAAGAAGGCAGTGTTATTTTCGGAAGACAGTTTCGTTAGAAACTTGATCGTAAGTTTTTTACAAAACACGGCATCAGGTTTGGCAGTGGGTTATACAAAAGCTGCATCAAAGTGTGATAGTTTTCAATTCTACAGAAAGCTTCGGCATCTGGTGGATGCGCACATAGCGAGTGTAATGTCTCGAAAACAAGTGCGGGTTTTGGGTACATAATTCCATAAAGACAGAAAAAGATGTGTTGTGAAGGGACACTCTTACCATGAATCTCTCTCTCTCTCTCATTACGTATCTACACGACCTTGTTGCTTATTTCTTCTATTCCAGTTTTAGTATGTTGTTGTACTGACGGAACAAATGCTCCAACAACCTTGTGCAGAAGTCACATGTGTAAAAGTGCCTCACTACGTTGAATATCTCTCTCTTTTTGAATTCATAAATAAAAAAAAGTTACGAAGGGAAGAGGCTTCTAACCTTGTTTTTAATTGCACCGTATTTTAAAATAAAAACTGATGCAACATCTACATCTCGTTAGACTCTATCAGTCCCGCTCTCTGATAAATTTTTCATTTTGAATCATATCGAAACGGAATTGCAGAAATCGTATATAGTTTTCAATTCTTAAATATATAACAAACTGTAACATATCAGGGAAGTATAGACTGTGATTCCAATACGAAGAATTGATGTCAGATTGACACGCTTTCTCATTGGACCTACTCGTTTTATTCACGGGCATCTATTGTTCGGGTAGGTCCTCCCCATTCCCCTTCATCCCAGGTCCGGTATACCACTCTTCATATGTTGATTGATTGCCCCGTTTTTCCTTGCCATCGTGCTACATGTTGTTATTGTGTTGCCACAGATTTTGAGCACTATACATGTGACTGTACGATTTGGCTTCACTCCACCCTAATTTTGAGAAAGAATCCCTTGTGTACTCCGGAAGTGTCCCATCCCTCTCCCTCAGGGGGCTCGTCATTCTTAGATGAGTAAGGGTGTCACAATCCCGAGGTACCCTAGTGATCTTTTCCTTTTCCCAAGGGGTTTACTATTTTTGGTAAACACGGGTGTCACGACCCCGGGGTACCCCAGTGATCCTTCTCTATTTTCGACCCTCCATCTTGTCATCAAATTTCTCCTTTTCTTTTCCCGTCCAGACCACAGACCTATGAATGTTTGGCGCAGTATAGCCAAAACTGGCTCTTGCACCATAAAACACCAAACTCAACTCAACTCAACCTAGGTCCGGTATACCACTCTTCACATGTTGATTGATTGTCCCGTTTTTCCTTGTCATCGTGCTACATGTTGTTATTGTGTTGCCCCAGATTTTGAGCACTATATATGTGACAGTACGATTTGGCTCCACTCCACCCTATTTTTGAGAAAGAATCCCTTGTGTACTCCGGGAGTGTCCCATCCCTCTCCCTCAGGGGGCTCGCCTTTCTTAGATGAGTAAGGGTGTCACAATCCCGATTTGCCCTAGTGATCTTTTCCTTTTCCCAAGGGGTTTACTGTCTTTTGTAAGCACGGGCCTGACAAACCCGAGGTCCCCTAATGATCCTTCTCTATTTTTTACCCTCTTTGT
The DNA here is from genome assembly GCA_019973955.1 of Trichonephila inaurata madagascariensis. Lineage (NCBI taxonomy): Eukaryota > Metazoa > Arthropoda > Arachnida > Araneae > Nephilidae > Trichonephila > Trichonephila inaurata. The sequence goes on from BMAV01001679.1 coordinate 3,141, forward strand.
CATTCAGTTCACCTTTTCTTTCTTTACCCGTCTAGGCTTAGCCAAAATTAGCTCTTGCGCTATAAAACCCAACATTCACTCGCTCACTTTTCCCGTCTAGATCACAGACACGTTAATATTTCGTTTAAAAAAGTTTATATTTTTTTTTACATTACGCTAAAAGCGAATATTCATTTTTTCGGTTTCTTATTTTGTTAACCACTTTTTTAATATAATTTTGATTTATATATACTTTTCTCTGGTATCGATTTAAATTACAAAGGGTTCTTGTAATAGCAACGAATTGCTCTTGAGTGAAAGTCTAAAGGAATATGTAGAAAATATGTGGTTTTACATTATTCTTCGTGGATGTGCTTTAAATGTAAATTATGGATTTCTATGAAAAGTTGATGTCTTCGTAGATGTTGGATTTATTCTATGAAAACTATACCACATGTGGCAAACTTCATGAAAGGAAGTATATTTTCCAAACAACTGTAGACATATACCACACGTACAAAAATGACTTCTTGTATGTGCAGTATGGAAAGTATATAAGAATATGTTTAAAGATTTGTCTTAAATCGCGGTTACGATTGCCTTTAAATCAGTTATACTTTAATAGAATAAATGCAATCTTTAGCTACAAAAAACTTATTTGAAGCCATTTCAACAAAATTTACCTCTAAAGAGTAAAATGAAATTTTTACGTTCGAAAAAAACATCGGCTGTTTTGTGTATTTTTAAAAATTTTATTCATTTACTTGTTTATTTTTTTACCCATCTATCGCCACATTTAATTTCAAAATGGAAAGAAACTAAGAATAAAAGTTGTTTTTAAAGGAAAGGGAATATAGATCTGTGTATCAATTCATGATTTCTGTTATCTTTGGCAGATACTGGGAGAAAAATAAGTGAATGAAATGATATCTTTATTGGACGTGACGCAACTGATTTTTTACGATTTGGTTTATTTATACTTTCTCTTTTATTGCTCTTTATATGTAATTAAAAAAAAATAGGGAAGCCATTAAGATAATTTTTATTTGCTATAAAAATGATAGATTTTTATCTGATACATTATTAAAGGTACTCACTCTAAAATGTATTATAAAAATATTCATAAAACGACTGAATGAAACATTTTACATATAGTGATAAAATGCAGCCAAATATACTATAAACATTATTTTCAAATTTTTTAATCTTGTCTTTTAACTTATTTTTAAACGTGTTTTATCGATATTGTAAATTGAAAATAGCTCGCCAACTCCAACATCGGAATTTTTTTCTTTTCTCTTCAAATTTATGATTTAAATGCAATAACGTACATTCAAAAGATTGAAAAAACAAAAATTTCATTGGAATTAAATTTTTTTTCAATCTGTTTTCGGAAATATTTTATAAAAACCAACAAACGAATCGTTAAGTAAATATAAAAAAATATTTCCTGAAATTGGAAGAAAAATACAAAAGTAAATCTTTTCATAAACCTTTGCTTTTTAATCTTTAAATACAGGCGTGTTCCTCGTTTTACCCGGTACTTGTAAAACACAGTTTCAAAATGACACGGTACAAAATTGGGATTATTAAAGCATGGATTCGATATATTACACGACACAAAACTTTAATTTAATCTAACATGGTTCTGATATAACACGATTTTAAGAAATTGTGTGTGTGTGTGTGAATATCATTTTCCTTCTATAATAGGAGCTTCCATCCCCTTTAAAATAGAATTTAAAAGAGTATTTCAAAGTTTTTTAGCTCCTTATAGAGAAATTCTGTGAAAGAAGTGCAAAATTAAAACAAACAGGTAAATGCTACTATATATACGTCAGATAACTTCTGTAATTATGGAAAAATAACTAGTGAAGAGAAAAGTTTCAATCAACTTTTAGAGGAAAAAAAAATAGATTATAGGTGTACTTTCTAATGAGAGTGATAATGAAAATTAATTCAGTGAATCTAATAAGCTTCTTTCTATTTTGTAATAACTGTTATTTTTTTGAATATAAGTTTTTCTGTATTTTTAATGTTTGTATTTTTTATTATTGAGAACATTATGACCCCGTGCACCACAAAGTATCACACAGGGGCTTACATAGAAGTAAGCGTGAAGCACACATCACAAAGAAGAGAAGGATTACAACACAAACATCCATGTCTTACCCGGTATTTGAACCCAGACCCTACGGCACCGCCACTAACCACTATACCGGATGGGCGACTAATATTTATATTTCATATTTTTGTTTTTGATTAAAAACTTGAAATTAATTTACTTTTTTATTCATTCAATTCCTACTATTATATAGCTCACACTCTATTTATTTATTCATTTATCTTGGTGGAATTTTCAATCGTTAATAAAATACATTTAAAAGCGCTCCATTGAGCTGAAATTTTATATACGTTATTATTTTGGATGACAATACAATAATTTGTTTATAATTAATAAACATTAATTGGTTAAAACTAATTATTCAAAAGTTACAAATACAGCCACGTTGGCATCATTTTTGGCGACTTAGCGAACCTTTTGGCAACTTTTGTCAAAACTTGAAAGGTTTTTTCTCACGTTTTAAAGCATTCATTTGAACTGAAATTTTATATACACGATTGTTTTGGATGACAATACGATACTTTAATGATAATTAATAAAAATAAATGTTGTGATTCTGTCCTATGTATATACATATTTATATTAATTGTCACTATTTAATAAAAAGTATCTAAAATAAAAAATTTCTTTGTTGATCTAAGTAGGGATTGACTTAAAAAAAAATATTTTTTTTATATTACTTGTTTGTATGTTTTATTGGAACTAAATTTCAGCTATCATAAAATTTTACACCTTAAGACTTGATTTCGGTATAACACGATACACATTGTCTTCATCATTTAAAAGTTTCGTATAACATGGTTTCGATACAACACGCTACATAGTGCCCTGATTTATATTATGTACATACACAAATTTAATTTAATTAATAATTAAAATTAATAAAATAAAAAAAGTCTTGTCTAGCACGGTACGAATTAACCATGTTACACGAGGGACATCTGCACTTGTTATTATATTCAGTTTGAATGATTACTTATTAACCCGCGCGATCACTCGCGCGGAGTGTTCTGTACACCCCAGCAACAAGAAAGTCCTCCCAGGATTCTAAAAAGAATGCGCAGAACCCCGATTTTTTCTGTAGCTGCTCATTTTGGGTCATTGAACCTTCAGGCTTGATACAACCCCTCTTTCTCGAACGATTGGAATGTAATGACCTTCAAAATTTATCTGGGGGACTGAGAACTCCAGTGAGAAGTAGAGCATTTGTATACAGTCTGTTCTGAATATTTGAAAAATGATTGAAATATTATTTTTCTATATACTTTCTACTATCATTATCTCATTAATTGTAAAGTATATTTATTACTGGTATATATACGTTTTACTAGTTTATGAAAAAATATAAATTATGTGTTTTAAAATGAAAATTTTGTATGTTTTTATTTTAAATTAATGTGTTAAGCTCATTTCTATGCAATAAATTTAACAATTTTATTTGTAAAGCACAAAAAACATCTTGTACTTTATAAATATGTACCTTAATGACTTAATTTTATTTTCATAATTAAATACACGTTAAAAGTTTGGGGTGTTTTCTACACCCCGCGAGTGACGACGGTAGCAAAAACAGGCGCGAGTGACCGCGGGTTAACAGCGCATCTCGTAGCTCCGAGCTTTGGCATGGTCGAGTGACGAGAAAGAAACCTGAAGCTGACACCCCACTTTCCAAACTTCTAAGCAAAGCCGCAATAAGAGGATCTATCGATAGATTTAAAAATGGAGTGAGCGAGAGTTATGTTAACGTCGCACTACGTAGTGTGACGTCTTCGATTGGGGTGAACCCCACCCTTCCATTCATTCTAAGTCTTATGGCTCCGAACAGGGTGAGTGAAGAGTGCACGTGGCTATGGGGTCATTGTTTATTGTCTGACCTCGGGCAAACGCCGACACCCGATCTAGGAGTTATAATGGTCTAAGAGAGCCGGAACCCCATTGACAATAGGCGAAGCCTGTATGAAAGAAACCTGTCGCCTCGGCCGGTGTCGAGAGAATGGGATTATAGAACCCAGGTGGTGTGATGGATAAGGGTGTTCAGAAGTTAGATAAAAATTATGGCGCCCTTGGTTTCCAGACGGACCAGGAATGTATTTGTGTTTGCCACACAAATAGTACACGAATGTGGTCAGGGGACGAGGGCAGACTTTTGTGGCCTGCCAATGAGAAGAGACGATGGGCGTGTTTGGACCCACCCCTGGTGTTTAAAATGGTGTTTTTTTTTGCAGGAGAAGAGAGCCCTGGATGGAGAAAACTGGAGAGGAGCCCTGAAAGAAAAGGGATTGGAGAGGAACGGAAAGAAATGAGAAACGAGGAACGCCGGTGGCGTTGAGAGATGAGCGAGTGCTTTCGGGAAAAAGGATTGAACTCAACGCGTGAGATAGACTGAATACACCGGCTTGACATATTTATTGAACTTTATTACTTCACATATAGTATAACCTATGAAGCAAATAAATACTGCTTTAATTTTAAAATGAGGCTGTGATAAGTTTTCTTTGTTATCTACTCACGACGTTACAGTAGCAATAAGAAAGCTATTGGCGACAGTCCTAGCCTTGGTTAAGTTACGGGGAGGAAACCTGAGATGGCACCCTCTCCCCAAATTACCACACAACATCAACAAGAGAATTTTAAGATCGACAGATTTAAAATGTATCAGCCCCTCTACACGGTGGTTCTTCATTGGCACCAGGACTAGAACTCTCGACACGTCGAACACGAGTTCGTTACCGTGACTACTAGGCTACCACACAGCCGATTTAAAGACCGAAAGTTGAGTTTGGTGTTTTATGGCGCAAGAGCCAGTTTTGGCTATACTGCGCCAAACATTCATAGGTCTGTGGTCTGGACGGGAAAAGAAGAAAAGAAGAAATTGGATGACAAGATAGAGGGTCGAAAATAGAGAAGGATCACTGGGGTATCCCGGGTTCGTGAAGCCCGTGTTTACCAAAGATAGTAAACCCCTTGAGAAAAGGAAAAGATCACCAGGGTACCTCGGGATTGTGACAGAAGGTGAGCCTCCTGAGGGGACCGAAAGTTCAGAACAGATTGAATAGCATATAGTTTGAAAAAAACTTAATTACACCTGCTTAAAATTATTTAAATCACACACATTTTTAAACACGCATTATTAAAATTTCTCTTCGTTATACTTAAAATAATCAAGGAATGTAATTAAAATTTTATACGGTTTTCTTGATGTTTTATTTATTAATGTTATGAAATGTCGCTTCATATCTCTGCTTTTGTACATTCTAAACTTAAAATCATTGGAAAATTATGACACTTGAATGTGTTTTTTTGTCATTAAACATTGGGGCTCTGCGGTAGCCCAATCGTCAAGGTATCGGATCATGGAAGGCATGTCACGAGTTCGAGCCCAGTACCACTAAAGACCCGCCCGAAAAACTAAGATCCGATGCACGTTAAATCTTTCGAGAGCTCAAACGTTCTCTCATTGGTGTGGTGTGGTAGCCAGATCAGGTGTCGTCCTCGTCATTTGACCATGGTTCAAAATTACGAGATACGTCACCAAACGCCTTCGGGTAGCTGAACAGTACGACGTTAATATTCTCTCACTCACTCGCCATTAAATATTTCATCTTACAGAGAAAATATAGATACAAATATAACGGAATGATATTCACGGAATGATATTTCCTTGTTCTAATTTCCCCATCAAATAAGATCTATTTCCATTAAGCCTGCTACAATACCCTTGTTGTGTGGTGTGGTAGTTAGGAGAGGGGGGTGCCAGCTCAGGTGTCGCCCGCGTCACTTGACCATGGTTCAAAATTACGTGGTAGGTCGCCAAAAGCCCTCGTGTAGCAGAACAGTGCGACGTTAATATTCAATCAAGCAACACACACACACACACACAATACCCTTATTCCACACATTAAGTCTTAGGTTGAACCAGGAATGGAACTCGGGGTTTAATTTGCATATCACTGCCCAACTGCATGATACTATTACCCTTAAGGTTTACAAGTATAAAAAGCATAATAAATCCGAGGATGTAATGGACTTCACCATTTTTTTTTAACATTTTCATATCTAATATTATTATAAAGCACCACCGATCGGGAGAATCGAAATACCTAAAAGCTAAAGGTCAGGCAGGATTACCTGTAAAATTTTAATATTCTGACGACAAAGAATGGCCACTTTCCTATTTTGGCCCTGACACAATCCGATCTGTTAAATGAAAAACTAACAATTAACAAAAATTAACACTTTAACACGTTTCCTAAGCTAAGAAATTGAAAAGTAAGTTAAATATGGGATGGACAAAAAAAGTTGGATTGAACCTTAAAAAAACTTGAAAAAAGAACAAAAAATATTCGTTAGGGTTGTCAAAAAAACGCACATTTTCTAAATAGCACAAAACAGGAATTTCATGAATCAAAAGTTTCCGAATAGGAGACAAATTATAATAGTACCCGAAAAATATGTAGGATGTCGGAAAATTCCCGTATCTAGATTATGTTTTTAAGGTATCCAATTACGTTCGGAACCGTGATTTTTCAAAGGCGTATAGATCATAGGTTCTGAACGTGGTCATTTGAGGCTTTCACGGGGCAATAAGAAACCCAGAGAAAATAAGGGGGTGTTGAGATGGCTCGGAGGGGCTTCGGCAGATTAACCACATATAGTCTAAAAAAGACTTAAAAAAAGAAAAAACACGCTGATTATGTATTAACAAAAGTAAACTTTGATACTGTTTACCTTTTGTTGATTGTATGTATTTAAATCATTTCTATTACGTGTATGAAAATTCACCTATTTCGGTAATTCGTAAAGTGGATGAAAACCTTAGATTTTTTTACACCTACATTAAATTGAATGATATAGTAGATTTTAATTTCTGTAGTGTACGTGTTGTCTTTGTCTGTAAGCAGTAGGAAAAATGTTTCGTCCACTGCATTTCATTACGTATATTATCCAAGATATTTAATTAAATATGTTAATCAGAAATGAACGTATGATTCTTAAAGAGTGAAACTGTCATTTTTTTTTTTTAAGTGAAAACTTCTTTAGCCGCATTGGGCGCTTTTTGTTAGGGGAAAATCTTTTGGGTTCGCGTCACCGACATGCTCATGACTGGCACACGCGCAGTGTGCTGTGCGCCTTAAAAACTTTTTGGGTGGGTGAAATCTCGTGCGTTCGCGTCACCAACATGCTTGTAGCAGTATATCTGTAGCTATACAGCTGACGTATAGTGCTATGTATATCTTATAAGTGAAATTGAATGGATTTAGTGAAAAGTTCAATGTGTATAAACTGTACGTAGTTGAAATAGTGTTTTTTTGAAATAGTAGTTATTTGAATCGTTTAATTGAAGAATCATTGTGCAGTACAGTAGTGAGTACTAAATAAATATACTAGTATTTTTAAGATAAGAAATAAATAACAGAAAATTATTTAAAATATTCGTATTTTTTTACGTTTGAAAATTTTATATTATTTAAAACTATTTTAAATCTTCGCATTTATTCTGGCGTTTGAAAATTTTGCGTTATTTATTTACTAATATTTAATCTCTGCAATGCATCACGCAATCCGGATTAGTAGTTCACAGTGGCTTTTAGACGTTTTCTTAGTACCGTGGTAAAACAGACATCTAGTTGTTCAATCATATTTTTATCGTTTAGTGTTAATGTTTCTGATGTAGGCGAAATATGCGTTGCTCGTTGCGATTCCGAGAATGGGCAATACATATTAATGGTTGACGTTTATATTTCCCCTGGAAGATCTATGAGACAGATACAACGATTTTTATTCGAATATTTGATGATTTATACAAAAGAAGGCTCTGAAATACTCTGGAAAAAGATTTGGCGAAAAAAATATGATAATGTACTGATGATTTTAATTGGAGACTTCAATATTAACTTTGCAGATGATAAAAATCTACCACTAATTGAATTTCTAATGAAACACTTAATTTAAATATGTCCAATTATCGAAAACTCAGTACTACAAAATATAAAACGACGATCGATGCGGTTTTTACGTGATACTTAGAGATAAATTTGAATCAAACATTTTCCTTTCTTACTTTAGTCACCATAAGCCTATTGTATCTTTTTTAGAACAAAATGAAATAATTGAAAGTATAAAAAGTCTAAGTATTGTTGAGAAATTAATGATGACAATGATGCAAGAAATTAAAATAAAGTTAAAAATCAAGTACATTTAAATTTAAGTAAATATAAATACTATCCATAAATAATATGATTGTATATTAATTGTTATTTCAATTGATTTGTATTTTGTTATGATCTTGTACAGCCCGTAATATATTTGGATAATAAAACCATATAAACATGCATATAATTGTTGCTCGGAGTGTCAATACATGTGAAAACCAGATTGATGTTGATAATTTTTAATTCAAACGTTATGAAATTTCAAATTTTAAGACTAAAATTTCTAAGTTTTCACTTCTTTCGGCAGTCTCTATAATTGCCAATTTTTATTTTTATTTTGAAAGCAATAGTTTATTATGAATTACTTCATATCATCAAAACCTTCTTTTAAAAGCGTCTTTATTACTGAAGTAAACTAAAACTTTTATTCCCCACTTTTTTATATAAATAAAGGAAAAATTCAATAGTGTTTCAATTCCAACAATATTATTTAAAAATAAAATATATAATATTACACATTTAAATACATTTGTGGCAACAGCTATTTCAGATTTGCAAGTAAAAATTTGAGTGCCTTAGAAAAAAATAAAATTAAAAGAATATATACTGTTAGTATAATAGAATATTTTTTAAATTTAATTCTCTAGTTTTCATCACCTATCATGTACTCTCTTATTTCTCTAGAGGGGAAGGAAATATCCACTAGAAAAGGGGGTGCCAGTTCAAAAAAGGTTGGGGACCTATGAATTAGAATATACATATAAAACTGTTTTAAGAATATTATTACAGTAAAAAAATGATTTAAATACAATTTTTCGGCAAAAAACTAGCAAAACTGCACATTTTCAAAGCATTCTCTTTTTACGTAGAATGCTTACATAATAATATTTTGCCTATATATAGCCGACTTCTTTACAGAGCCTAAACAGGGATTTTGAAAAAAAAAACCCTTTTTTTCAGGGTTACTGTCAGTTAAAACTATAACTCGTATTTTTTAATAAAAATTTCTCACAACTCTGAATAAATCCACTTCTAAATTATATATTTCAAAAATCCTGGTTCAGACTCTGTACAAGAAAGTATTAGCTATATATTGGCAAAATGCTTATAGAAGTATTCTATATAAAAAGATTGTTTTGAAAATATGCCTTTTTCCTTTTTCGCCCAAAAATTGCATTTAAATAGATTTTTTTGTTATAATAATATTTTTAAAAGAATTTTATATGTATCTTCACAAATTCAGATGACACTAAATATTTTAAAAAAGTATTCGCACACATTTTTGCACTTATGCAAAATAGCGGTTTCGAACATAATCGGGGTGTCTTAATAGGAAACACTCACACTTTCGTATTAATGTTCGTTTTCATAAATTGTTAAATTTTATACAAATTTTATACCTATTCGGATTTACTATTTTTAGAGGCTACACATTACCCTACAAATTTCAAAAATACCGATTTTTTTTAACATTTTTTTTATGGTTTATATCATTGGGAAGCTTGCCACGAAATTTCCCACGTGATAAAAAATTAGTTTTTTAAGATATCGTCGGTCTAATTATCAGACTGCGTAACTCCATCTGGGATGTTAATTTGATACAGTAGGGCTAGGTGCCAAGTTGTTGTTTATGTTAGCCAAGATAGGTGATAATTTTACAATATGGTTTACTTTGATATTTTTGTCGTGCGATTACGTGGTTGTCATGGGGATAACGTATATTAGTGTTAGTTTTTTTGTTTTTTTTCGCTGGATCTCTGCTCAGCAAAAGTAACACATTGTTACAAATTTTGTGTAATGAACGCTTAAAATAGTGTAAATAATTTATATCTGGAAGTGTAATACATTAATATTACTTTCTGTTGTATTTATTTTATGTTAAAATCTTGACACCACCTCTCCCTTTGAAATCTAGTTTTATTATGAAATAAATAAGTAGTGGTTACACTGATTGAGGAATAAATTAAAAGCGGAGCGCTCACTGAGGCATGGCGTAGACAAAACAAAAGGATTAAGGAATCGCACCCAAAAGAGCTTGGCACGTTGCACTCCTATATCAAATCAGTAACACCGGTGGAGTTACGCAGTCTGATAATTAGGCCGACGATATGTGAAGTTTTTCGAGCTCAGATTTTGATTTCGGTTTCATTTTAAATCATTTTTCTACTCTTTAATTGGATTAAGTAAAAATATTTTTGAGTACAATTAGTATATATCCGTAGGAAATGGTTATTAATATCAGTTTTCATTACTAAAATCATTTCTGCTTAGTTATGTTTTGAATTCTCATAGTTACTTAATTAAAATTTATTTCAAGGCCAATTTTTATTTTAAAAAATAGTTTATATAACTTTGAAGCAAGGACGTAGCTACCGCCGTATCAATGATACAAGCTTCAGGGGTGGCCGCGGTAGCCGAGTGGTATAGGTCTGAAATTTGGTGGCAAGCTTCTCCATGGTATGAGCCACAAGAAAATGCAAAAAAAAAAAAAATGTATTATTGAAGTTTGTAAGGATAAAACAACTGATAGAGTGTCAAGAAATTCTTCGTAATGTCTTTTTGATTGCAGTGCAGTATGCAAGTATAAAAAAAAAGTAATTGAAAAAAATAAAATTTGTTTTGTATGTATTACCAGTAATGTCTTTTTAATGGAGTATAGTTGCTCTTAAGAATAATATCTAAAACTTTCTTGCATCAAAATAGACTTTCTCTTATAAGGAGAGGGAAAGGTCATGGGATCACGATTCAAATTTTGTAGGATGGTAGATTTAGTTTCCCTGTTGAAGAAGACATATGGTTACAGAGGACACTACTCAATAATTTTTTAGATCCGGGGGCGTAACTGTTTGAAGTGTCTAGAGCGCAGGGGGGGGGGGGTAAAAAACGGCTGCGTGTTTGTTTTTTTCAATGGGATTTCCTGGTACCACCTTATAGCTCTAAGGCAGTGATCTCTAAACTTTTTTCAACTCACGGAACCCATAGAAATATAAGGTGGCCGCGGTAGCCGAGTGGTATAGGTATCGGATCGTGGCTTGCATTGTCACAAGTTCGAGCCCAGTACCACTAAAGATCCGCCTTGTAAGGCAGCCATGCACGTTGAATCTGTCGAGAGCTGAAACGTCCTCCCGTTGGTGTGGTGTGGTAGTTAGGAGAGGGGGGGTCCAGCTCACAGGTGTCATCCCCGTCACTTGACCATGGTTCAAAATTACGTGGTCCGTCACCAAAAGCCCTCGTGTAGCTGAACAGTGCGACGTTAATATTCAATCAATCAATCAATCTTAGAAATATAAGATGTTTTCGCGTAACCCTATTCCACACACTTGGAAGAATATATCTTAAAATAATATTAAAAGTATATCAAAACTTGGTATAGGTACTTTATGTAAAGGCAATTAAAAGTAGTATTGCATTTATTATTAAAAAATTAAATTTTTTCATATAATTTACTCATTAATAATATCAATTTGTAATCCATGTGTCACCTCCCCGTGCATTATATTTTGTAACTGGGATATGTGCTTGCTTTTTTTTTGCACTAATAGTTTATGTCTATAGAATTTATTTGCAGTCTCGTTCCATATTCTGCATTTAGATTTGTTTTTATGCTTTGTTTTCGTTCACGTTGAGAAATATATTTCACTTAAATGCAATGTTCTGAATGGCATTAAAAGGTTTATAGCTATGTGAGAAATGCTGAGTATTTTTCATGAACATAAAATTTAGAATCTGTTTTTGCTTAAATTTAGATTTTACCATCGAATCTTTTGATAAGTTGTTTCTGTTATTCTGTTGTTCTGGTATTATGTTGAGTAATCTCCTGAGTAGATTGGATCTAATAAAAAATCAAAATTTTTATTCAGCTATTTGCTAAACGAGTCCGGATATCTTACAAATGAATGGGATGTAATGCCGTGCTTTCAGAAATGAAAGAGAAGAAAACGCTTTTTTTGATGAATTCCGAAGACTAGAGCATTTCTGATCCAAAACCATTTTTCAAAGTCAATGTGTATTATTGCTGCTTAGATGTGTTAACATCCCAAACCTGACAAAGATCTGTTTCCTTGATTCTAGTAATATTTTCGAAATCTTACAATCGGATAAACACTTATCCTTTTCAAACTAAGAAATAAAAAAAATGCCGCAAAGCTAGCTATTGAATATGATAAGTACTTAACACACAGTATCTATGAACAATTAAGTGCTTTCAAAAGCTATTGAAAATCCGAAATTGAGAAAATCCATTCTATCTAAAAGCACGCAGAATTATTGGTACTTAATTTCAGTAGCCTCACCTTCGGTTCCCCAGATATCAGTTGGTAAACACGGGTGTCACGACCCCGGGGTACCCCAGTGATCCTTCTCTATTTTCGACCCTCCATCTTGTCATCCACTTTCTCCTTTTCCCGTCCAGACCACAAACCTATGAATGTTTGGCGCAGTATAGACAAAACTGGCTCTTGCGCAATAAAACACCAAACTCACTCACTCCCCAGATGTTATGGTAGCCTGCCTACTATTTCATACCCTTCCTGTCACAACTGCAACAACTGAAAGTGCTGCCCGTCTGGTATAGTGGTTAGCGACGATGACTGCGGTGCCGTAGGGCCTGGGTTCGAATCCCGGAGAAGACATGGATGTTTGTAAATGTATAGAGTGCCTTCGCGGCATGGGGGAACTCTAAATATAGCCGTCGAGCCGCAAGTCCTCTCGTGAGGTTGATGGAAGGGGAAGAGAGGTGGGAAGCCCTGACCACCTCCAGGGTGTTCTCTCTCACAATTGAGGTGGAACCGAGCAAAATCGTTCTATCACCTACATATGGTGCTCAAAGCTAAGGCTAACGACAAGCGTAAAAATCTAGCCCTTAGCCGCGATGAATTTCGTGAAACTTGATCTGATGTTACTGTCGATCAGGTGGCATAAGCAACAACAACAATACAACTGAAAGTTTCTGTAAGCTAAAAATTATTAAAAATCATCTTAGAACTTTCATAGGCCAAAATTTTTGTTTTTGGACTTAACAATACTGTCACAGTAGAAACAGATGAACTTGAAAAAATAAATCATCTGTTATAGATATTATTATAAATGCGTTTACCGATAAAAAATATCGAGAAAAGCACCTATTTATACAACTAAGTTAATTCTTAAGTAATGAAGTTTTTTAATACATTATGTCTATGTATATTTATTTTGACACTTTCATATATGTTTTATCAATGCGTTTATTTTTATTTATTTTTCAAAAAAGGGCCCACACTCAGGGCTAGCTACGCCAGTGTTTTGAAGTTTTATTACTAGTTGAGAAAATGCCATGGTCAAAACGTTCTCAAATTGCTATGACAAACATTCTGAAGAGATGGAATACTACTGAAAATGATATATCTAAAAGTGTCAGCCCTCAACTGACTGTAATTAAACTTCGGTGAATGCAAGTATTCTGAATTCAAGTATTGCATGTAAAACTGAATATTTTTATGATGTACTAAACATATTGTAGTATTATATTTTAATATTTTTAATTTGCGCATCAAAAACTCAAGCTTGCTAAATTGCTCCAATTTAAAACAGAAAAAAATCTAAATTTTATGTACAAAACTGGCAATTTTTAGCTTTAGTTAATACCATTATTATTTTATACATAAATGCTTTGTGTTTCAAAATTTTTATAAATATATTAGTTTAAGATTAAGCTGCATATATATATAACCTGTAGTTGTACCAATATTATGCAAAAATATATTTTGAATTAAAAAAATGTTTTCAGTCATATTTAATTAAAGTAGTGTTTTAATGTAGAACACACACACACATACATACAATGAAAAATAACATATTAAAAAATAAGAGCCTTACGGGCATTTTTTTTATGGTTTTACAAATTTTAAATGCTTTTTTTTCAGACTTTTAATTTTGAAAATATATAAGTGTTTTCTAATCACTAAGGCATTTTTTCTGTTTAAAATTGTCTTGAATTTTTTTAGTATGTACTCCCAAACGTATGTTCTATAAAAGTTAGTATGGAGTTTGGTCTGAGATCTCTAGTTATTTTTTTTAAATGCTAAAAGTAATATTTAAGAAAATTTTTTTTGGAGATTTAACTAGAAAAATAACTATTAAAAATCAACAAGGCAACAGATTTTCAAATACAAGCTAACTTTTGTTAGGAAGGATCTAAGAAACATAAACCACTTAAAATGAGTAAAAAAATTTTAAAAATTGAGTATTTTATAAAAGTTTGAAAAACTGCAAAACTTTTAAATTTTTTAAAATTGTGAAATAATGGCTGCTCAAACTGTCTTTTTACTTTCAGAATCACCTTAATAATATAATTTGAATATAAAACATAAATTATTTTTACTGTTACTCTCTCCAAAAAGGTTCTTTGAAAAAGGGTACTTATATATAAATGACAGAATTAAGAAACAACAAAAAGAGAAAAAAAAGCTTTCCATATGTTTAAATTCAAGATGAAACAGATATTAAAGTTGAAACAAATTATATGCTATATGTTCTTATATAATATTCAGTTCTCTTAAAAATAGTACTGACGAATCAATTTTTAATTCAGCCATAAAATGTTTTAAACACATAAGATTTCAACAAAGAATTTTATCGTCTGAACAAATATAGGGAAAAAATGAAAAAAAAAATCTGAAACATAACACGAATAGTTGTAAAAAAGTAACCCAGAAAATTTAAGATAGTTAAAATATGTTTCTTTTAAAATTTAAAGTAAAAGTTTATTTTTCGTTTATTAACTAAATTTAAATGTATTTACTAAACATCTTTAGCTCAATATGTAACAGGAAAAATCATGTAAATATATACAGTGGCCCTCAAAAGGGATCGTACACTTGCAATTTTCTATATAATTGCAAGTGTACGAACGTGTGTTTTCGTTTAATAAAAATTAGTATATCGGAATTGTAATTTTTTATGATATTTGCTACTTGTTCTTATTAAAATAACGTAATCAATTTTTAAAACATAGTATAGCTATTATTTTGAAAAATTAATAATCAAAAAACTACCAAAATATTACGTTGTAAAAGTCTTCTTTAACTTCAAAAAATTTCAACAAATACTGTATTTCTTTCTTAATTTAGAAAGATATCTTTTAGCGTTCATAGCAACTTTGAAACGTATTGCTATAGATTTCATTCTTGTAATTTCTGCATCGATATTGCTTTATTCTTCTGTGATTATTGTTTTTACTTCACACTTTGTTTTTATACGTCATGTTTTTTTTTAATTTAAATTCTCACCAGATATCTTCTACTGGGCCGGAATCAGGAGATTTAGGAGATGTTTTCAGAATTTGGCGAGAGATAGTTATAAAGACACCAGAAGCGTACACATTGAGAACAGTGCACTTGGGGTCATTATCTTGATAAAAAAAGAAATCGTCTCCAATACCGAAATTTTGGACTGATAAATTCAAATTGTTTCTTAAAATATTTAATAAAGCTCATGATTCCCAATGCCATCAATAAAGGATTCCTATTTTTTTTCCTTCTCCAAACTATTGTACTTCCCTCGGAACCAAAAATGTTGAATTAGTTATCATCCCAACCAATTTGCTGTCAATGCTGAATTTTCTGAAACTTAATCGCAAGAATTTAGTTGGAACAGTAAAGCATGAACGTGGAGGTGTGCGGGGGCGGCCCCTCTAGGGCCGGAGAAACCGGATACCTGCTTGAGGTGTCATTTGAATCAAATTTGAAAAATATACATACATATATATATATATATATATATTGTTACAAAGAATTTGATATATTTTCTGAAATATTATTGGGTGTGAATTTGGTATTTCATTTAACATATCTTATTTTTTTTTTATTTTGTACTTGTATGTTTAATGGCAGTTTTCCTTTATGTTGAAACTTGAAGGATTCGAGGCTGGAGTATATGTTAAAACATGACAGTTAATATATTTGCACATCTTTCACTAGTTACTTTCTCCCCGTCCTGGAGTGAGGTCACAACGGACATTCCTTTCACTCTTATGATATCCAATTTCAGCTATCCAAAAGGGGACAAAGATAATAAGAGGTTTTGGTAGAAAGAGAACCATAGGAAATGTTTTATTTTTGTTTTGAGCACTGGCGTAGCTTGTTCTGAGTGGGCCCCGTATCAAAACTTCTTCGGGGGCACTGTTAGTGGTACTTAAATACACATGCTGGGGCCCCGTATCATTGATATGGTGGTAGCTACGCCCCTGGTCTTGAGTGTAGTCACTATAAGTTAAAACTTATAGTCACTATATAAGTAAACACTTGTGATCCACACCATTAGTACACTATTTTTCGAAGAAATTGACTTGCTGAAATAAACGATTACTTCTCTTTTATTTCACGCATTTGAAGTAATAACAAGTAATTCTGTTATTATTTCAA